>NJDC01005790.1:38524-59992 GCA_002245475.1 Calephelis virginiensis | reverse complement strand
GAGAAATATTTATTATGATTACCTTAATTTTAACCAACTCCAAAATTAATGCTGTTCAGGAAAAACTGCAGGAGAAAACCAGTTAAGTTATACGTCCCAAATAAATGAAATGCTGAATCGTCCTAACGAATATCAAAATTAGACCTTTGAGGACGGATAAATACTAATAACTTTTTAACTTTGCAAACAGTTTACGAAATTCTTTATAGAAGCTTGGAAACTAAAACACGATTTAACAAATGTAGATCGACAGAAAAAATCGTAAATTTACAAAGAATTAGTTATATAGTTCGTGATGAAGATATGTATATCTACTGAAAAATATATGAATTGGTTAGACATTCGTAAGGACGATTCTGAGAATTTTGGACGTATGGAGACTTAATTCAAATATATGGATGTAGGTATGTATAATATAAAGACTTCAAAATTTTATTAAAATGAGTAATAACTATATAATAACACCACGAGTTACTTACCAGACTGCCTCGTGCACATGCTGGCAAAATATCATCACGTTTTATATTAACTCGTTGGTCGAGGGATTAGAGTGCACGACTAATACCACCGAATTCTGTGTCTCAGGTTCGACTCGTGACGGGTTCAAGTATTTATGTAATTAATTTTCACTAGCTGCTACCTGCGGCCTTGCCCGCGTTTTCACAGAAACCCGGTGTGCGATCGGGATTAAAAATAGCCTATATGTTAATCCAGGTCACAATCTATCTGTCTTCCAAATTTCAGACAAATCCGTTCAGCCATTCGAGCGTGAAAGAGTAACAAACATCCATACATACATACTTACAAACTTTCGCATTTATTATATTAATAGGATATGTTAAGTATTTTTTGGTCTGGGTGTTTATAAAATATATTATTTCCGTATCTTTGCAAGTAGTTTCGGTGTCTTTATAAGTTTTTCCCGTGTTGGTCCGGGTTCCTTTGCAGAATAGACACTCTGCTTCCTGTGCCACCGCCTTACCAATTCCTGCCGCCATAACGTCAGTGCTTGCCATTGACGTGTTCCGATTTGGAGGGTGAGGTAGCCGTTAAACTTACTTTTGCTAGACGCCTAATATCCCGGCCTCAGGTTGGCAACGCACCATTACCACCTTTGGTGTCTCTAGGCGGCGTGAATTTCTTACCATCAGGAAATCTGTCTGTTTGTTTGCCTTCCAATATTATGAAAAAACGTAGTTGTTGCCTGAGACTCCGCCATATCAAAATAATTTAGGTCAAGGATCCGTAGAGAGTTTGAAGTGGAATATGATATATACGACCTTTTCTAAAATCAAATATTAATTAAAATCAGTTCAGCAATTTATAGAGCAATAAATCTACACTTTGACATTTGCATACATTAGTTGCACTACATTTCACCCAATCGGAATTACAACACCGCTCAGATAATGCGACATCTATTACACGGTTCCCTTCCCTTCCCTTCCTTTATCAAATGATAGGGTTGTCACATCCCTACGCCAAATTAATTAGTATTCTTGAAATATCGTTATAAATATAGACTTTCTCCGTTTATTGCGTTTTTGGGGTCATATAACGGGGAAGTATGATTTTATACACGCAAAGGAATGTCTAGATATACATATGTATAACGGGCATAAATCATTTGTACGTGATTTTTTATAAAATGTGATAAAATATTGAATGTATATGTTGACCCCGACGCAAAAAGAGAGTTGAAGTTTGACGGATATGTGTGTGTTGGTGTTATCTCTTCAGCAATTCAATTATAAAACATTTGATTAATATTTTTTTTTATTTTAATGATAAGTCCATAGACATTGGACGAACCTTGATACAGGTAGGGTATCGGTTTAAAATGTTAAAATATGTGTTTAATGGTATATGTTATCCTTAAAACTGCAAAATCGCACTTCATTTTTCCTTGCATCTCAAATGTTATGAGAAGAAAATGAAAATTTCCTTGAAACTCTTTTGAAAATACAGTCTAAATTGATAACAATTTATATCAATATTCGAATAATAGACGCAAATTTTGAACATGAATATCGCTTATAGGGCAATACAGATACCGTGTCCAACCAATCCTTTGCAATAAACCGATTTACAAATACAAAATGGCGGCAAAGTGAAACGTTTGTAGCCACGATATTTGTACGAGTATTGGCAAATGATTGCGAGCAAAGTACAACGAAAGCTTTTTGGTTTTTTTTCGGCGTTTAATTTGACGTAAAATTTTAAACAAAAACGTTTTTTGACAAATAATTTCTATTTCTATCTACAGTACGCAATATTTTCATTAATATTATTTAATCTGTGTCTACAGTAAGTTTGTGTACAGTAATTAGCAACCATAGCCTTTACCATGCGTTGGTATAGATTATGTTCGGTAATTGTATCGAAATCTACGGCACTTTTGTTCTGAAAATTTAATTCTCTTACGGCTAATGTTAGTAATGTATCTCTAAAGATGGATTTCAAGCAATCTAGATAGCTGCGTATCTGCCGGCCTATCCTATACTTAATTGCCATATTTATCCTGTCCACAGTAATGTTTTTGGGAAGCGACAATATAAAAATGGGTCAAACAATCTTGGGCAGCAAGTTTTGGATTAGGATTGATTATTAATATTGGCCGTTAGTAGCCAAGTAAGACGCTATTCAAGTTTTCATACAAATCATTCTTACGCTAACGAGTGTAGTAAATTTAACAAAGTAAACTCAAGGTAAGGGCTCAGGCAACCACAGTTACTATTAGTAAAAAAATTACGTTGTTTATCCACTATAAACTCCTAAACTACTTAGCCGATTTAAATCAAACTGCATACCGTGTGCAGTTTGATCCAACTTGAAAGATTGAACAACGTAGTGGGCACTTATCGGCTGCAAAATATAAAATGTCAGCGACAAAAAATATTTCCGCACTCATCTACGAATACAATAGTAAAAATCTGATCAAAATAGGCCGATTTTGTCCCTATAATAAGCAAAAGTACCTACGAACGGTCTAAATTTCTAATTAAATTGTTTCAGAATTCTAAATATCCTAGTTACCTAAATCATAAACCATTGTTACTGGTTTCTCAGCTTTTAATTGGCTGTTGATACTTTACCATGTCTATATAAATAGGCCGAAATATCTACACTTGAAATAAACATATACATACATATCTTCGCAATAGACCTGATGAGGTAGGAAGAGAGTATCGAGTGCAAATCTCACGATCCTTGCAGAGCTACTTTAACAAAATCGTGACTATCCAAGATTTTGTAAGAATACCCCGTCTTAGTCCCGGGCTTTTTTTCAATGTCTGCTTAACGTATTCCTGAAACGACTTAAACATTCCTTGCATTTGCATTTCAGTTTAGAAGCTAGGGTAGCTGAAAAACTGACGCAAAAGCCTTGGGTTTGCAAATCAACTTTACAACCATTGGTATCTACTGGCGACGTTTATTTCTCACCAACATGAAGCTAGCTCGTTTGCATTCTAATTATAATAAAAAATATTAGTTTTAAAAATGTAACTACCTAATCGTATCTCCAAAGAGGTATACAAAGATACAACCACCCATGATTAGCTGAAAATACTGGGTCCCATAACAGGATACGAGACAACTCTATCACCAACTGGATATGTATCAATCCCGACTGTCGTTGTTTTTATTACAAAGCCAGCTGAGCCGATATTGATTATAACTCGAAATAATTATTTTTTTGTTTCAAAGGTTTAAATAAAAAAAATCCTGATAATAACTGTACGACAAAAAAGGAATCAGCCAAATTTGAATTCATTTTTATATATAAGATTCAAATAACATCTTTTTAGTTGCCCGACTTTAGACTCGATCCTGTGTCCTCATGTAGTCAAATCCGGACTACTAGACCACAGAGGCGATCAATCCTTTTACAATTTTATGTGACTGTTGACTTGCACACTAGCAAAAGTCCAGCTAACAATGGAGAACTTCGCGGATAAAGTTGAAGGAACTTTCATCATAATGCCGCCCTTGTATTCAGAGAACTTCCCCTCTTCCGAATATAAATGCCATTAAGAGATGTCAAAGGCCTCGTTTCTTAAATACCAGACATAAATAGCTTTTAATTTACTTCGAACTTTTTTTTTACTAACCGACTCAATAAAAATATGGGTTGTCTATTCGACTGTATATTTTTTCAACCCCTGGCGGAAAACGGGATTTTATGTGTTTTTCCGGGCTCCTTTGTAGAGTAGACCATCTGCCTTCCTTGCCAGGCAGCTCGTTACAGGCGAGCATAGGCTCGCCGTCACTAACACCGCGACACCTGACTAGGTGGTAGAGCTTAGCAGCGACTCGCCCGGATTGGTACCACCGCCTTACCTATTCCTGCCGCCATAACGTCATGACGTGTTCCGGTTCGGAGGGTAAGTTAGCCGGTAAACTTACTTTTGCTCAAGGTCTAACATCCCGGCATCAGGTGAATTTCTCACCATCAGGAAAACCGTCTGCTTGTTTGCCTTCCAATATCATAAAAAATACATAATCATCAGAGACAAAGAGGCAAAGGGTTTTACAGTTGCGTTGCCAACCTTTTAGAAATGAGTAAGCTCTTTTCATGGACGTTCTTAACTCAATTGTCAATTTCGTAATCAACATAATGTTGCAGCTTATTTTAAAATCTGAAAATTTAAT
Source organism: Calephelis virginiensis (assembly GCA_002245475.1). Lineage (NCBI taxonomy): Eukaryota > Metazoa > Arthropoda > Insecta > Lepidoptera > Riodinidae > Calephelis > Calephelis virginiensis. Next base: position 55,339 of record NJDC01005790.1, on the reverse strand, counting down.
AAGGATCTCGGGCGTATGCCATCTCATTAATAAGTAGAGACTAGAGTACTCCAAGGTTTAAGTTACCTTTGTAGTCTGAACTTAAACCTACTACTTTGCTACTACTTTGGTCTAAATTTAATAATAAGATTTCAATACTTTAAATTCGTTTAACTTTTTAACCCACTTAAAAAGGAGGAGGTTCTCAATTGATTTGCACGTTTTCTATTTTTTTTGTATGTTAAACGATTACTCGGCCATAGCTAACCGATTTGATGGTTCTGTTTTAGAAAGACAAGTCATGATTTCAAGGTGGTTCTATATTAAATTTTCCGTGATCCGACCTCAAAAACTACTATTAGGATCTAAATAAAATTATTTAATTTGCAATTTTCCGCCAAAAAAATTTTTTGGCGGAAAATTGCAAATTAAATAATTTTATTTAGATTTAAGTATGGATTTCCGCAAAGTAACGCCTTCTTCTATTAATTTACTATTAGGATGTTGATAAAATTAATGTTGGGCCATTTTGAAACCATAGTCTATCTTTCGAAAAAGTATTATCAAATCGCTACATAGTACCCAACGAAATAGTTGTAGTTGGAGTCGGTTTTTGTAGTTTTACTACGCTTAGTGCAAATTCAAGTAATGTTCAATAATTTTTCATTTAAAAAAATATAAAAGACATTAAGTGACGCGTAATTACAATGATTCAATATTTATTCCCAAATAAAAGAATTTAATATCCTATCAATATTTACTCCTTCACGCAAAAACTGTTTAATCGATTTTCAAGAATTTTTTTACACACATAGAGGGTAACTTGGATTAACACATAGTATAGCTTTCATCCCGAAATAATGTTCCTGTGGGACTACGCGAGCAACGCCGCGGGTAACAGCTAGTTAATTATAAAGATGTAATATATAACATTAACATATTTACTCATGCAAAAAATAGTTTTCCTTTCTTTTTCTGTACACCTCCTATTTTCCATTTTGTCTATAAATAAGTGTGTTTAGCATATTTGCAAACGTATTGTAGTATTAAGAAGTGTCAATTTTGATAAATTGTATTGTGTCGATTAAGTAACTATGTAATAATTACTATATAATATACGTAAGTTAAAATATATCCCAATTACATAATGCACATAATCGCGTTAGTTACACTATTTATAACAGTGGCTAAAAATTGACAGAGACGTAGGTATTTTATTCCGTTTAACAGCGAGAAATCTAGGGAAAACAACATTTTAATTTTTCCCATACAAACTGAATGGATGGACCAAAGTTTGACGGAACAGCTAGTAATAAATATATAACAGTTTACAGTAGCCCTTATACATATGCTTTACTTTAATATTACCAGTCACTGAATTCATTTCATCTTATGATTATCATGATATTTGTCAATCATTATTCAAACGTAAATAAACGTGACAGTGGTAAAACTGATAAAATACATCATATAATGGACACCATAAATACTCCTAACCGCTTTTATGACAGATTTAAACAAGTCTTTATAATTAATTGAGAACTTACTGGTAAAGTTGAGGAAGCTTTCTCGATAATGCCGCCCTTGTATTCGACAACTTTGCGTTTCTGTACGCAAGTGACATTAATAGACGTCAAAGCCATCATTTATTTCAAATACAATGCGTATCTCAGAAACTGTATTTAAGCATGAATCTTAATAAATTTCCCCTATCAATTAGCCCTGTTTTATCAGTGTTTGCCAAGTTTATCTAATTTTTACGAATAGAGGCTGATCACACGGGTTTTCAAGACGGAGCGGATACGCACTGAAAACATCGCGAACATGAAATGTTTCCGTATCACGATACACTCAGTTACATATGGATTCCATGCTGCTATTCGCGGCGAAAAATCGTGTTCACTACGGGGCCATGACGTATTCGCGCGCGCGCCCACAGTATTAGCTTTAACACCGTCACTATAGTAAAGCACTTATAGTAAGTAGAGTCAAAGAATTAGTAAAAATACCTACTAAAGTTTACTTCTCACATAATGAAAAGCAGAAATTTACAGTAGTAAAGTATCTTCACGCCCTTATCCCCGAAGAGGTAGGCAGAGGCACAACCAGGGTACCCACGACCAGCCGAAGATACTAAGTCCCACAATGTGATAGGTGGCAAGCCTATCGCCAACCGGGCACATATCCTATCCCGAGCAACATTTTTTTTTAGAAAATTAGAAAAACCCAATTTTCTTTTGTTGCCCGACCCGGGATTCGAACCCGGGACCTCATGCAGTCAAGTCCAACAACTGAACCGCTAGACCACAGAGGCGATAACAGTATTTACAGTAGTACCTACTATTTAAATTATGCGCTTCGGCTATATTCGTCAAGCTTCGGAAATCCGAATGTATTTTAGAGATATCTAAATAAAGTTGCTGTTACACATAATTAATCCTATCATTTAAATTTAGATTAGGTCAACCAATTTAAAAATAAAAGTATAAAATGTAAAAAGTGTAAAGCCCAAGCGCATAATTTAAATACGAGTAGTAGTAATATACACTTTAGTCGAGTTCTGCGACACAACGGCAAAGTATTTAGCAGCAAAAGTACAGAATATGTAATAGCACTCATGTACAGAAGATTCTCTTTTTGACAAAATTGAGACCTACGATGTAAAAAGAAAGGAAATAAAACTAAGGCTAAATCGTGTTAGTAATAACCGTCATTAATATAATTTAAACGCTGTAAAGCTGCAATAAAACCGACTGCCATTAAGTAAGTCATCATCCCAGACCTGGAGTCATACAAATTTTTTTTTCCTTTATTTCCCGGGAATCTCTATCAGATCCAGACTTGATACAATGGGGTCATCTCACACATACGCTTTGTCAAATAAAAAATAAAAAATAAAATTGATTTAGAAATTACTGTGAAATCCAATAACATACATAAAAATACAGGAGTCGAACGTATAACTTCATCCTTTTTTCCAAGTCTTTTTTCAAGTTGAAAATAATATAAATTATTCTTTTGTTTATCGTTTCTGCTAATTATTTTCTAAAATATGAAATAGACATTAATTAAGCAGACAAAATTCCACAACGTGGATTAACGACGTTACCGGTTTTCCGCTTATTAGCGACTGTCAATCTTAATTATTACCGCCTAGTCTAAGAAGTGACATCCTCTGACAGCACTAAGGTAGAAATAGTCAAGATATGGTAAAAGCACGTACAGTAATTGGTGATGTATTACGTATTTCTCCATATTGGTCCGAGTCCGATGAGTAGAATAGACCATCTGCCTCGGGCCCTGTAGTACCGGGCGACGAATAGGGCTACGGTATCCTCTGCCTGTCGTAAGAGGCGACTAAAAGGGGGTTGGGGCTGTGAGTCAACTAATCGGGCTGTCAGTTGACTTAAAAAGCAGCCCGGGACGTCAAGCAGCATAGCATGGTGTGACCCCATGCTGCTGTCGTCAAAGTGATGCCATCAGAAGGGGGAGGCTTCTGAGCAGGTGTAAGGGTGACAGCGGTGCGTTCTTCGGAGATCCCGCAGTCACCCGATAAGCACACCGAGGACGGTCACCGAGTGGTGTTAACCGGTAGGAGTCCGGCATAGCCCTCCACTTTCCCCGAAAGTGGCGGGTATCCATGAGGATTTCCACTCGTTAAAAAAAAAAAAGACCATCTGCCTCTCTGCTAGGCAGCTCGTCAAAGGCGAGCACTGGTTAAAATATAGGTAATCACTAACAAAAACGGTGATGGTTGAGTGCTGTTCAGGTGGAGATCTACTACCTTACCTATTCTTGCTGTCATGTTCCGGTCTTTAGGGTAGGGTAACCGGTAAACTTGCACAATAAGGCCAAAATCCCGTCCAAAGGATACCGACGCACCTGTAATATCTATGGTGTCTATAGGCCACGGTTATCTCTTACCATCAGGAGAGCCGTGTGCTTGTTCGCTGACCATAAACAAAAACGTTAAAAATAAGATTGTTTCCGTATTTCGAAATTATTTGATACCAAGCAATCGATTTAGTCTATCGCTATACGCTAATTTTTAGTAACAATAGTGCAGTACAGTACTTTTTCGTTTGTTTCTGCCCTCTAGGCGCTTGACAGTGAAGTCTTTTGTTTTTCAAAAAAAACTTTTTAGGGTTCCTTAGCCAAACGCCAAAACGGAACCCATTCGATTCGAGATTCGTCATGTCTGTCTGTCTGTCCGTCCGTGTGTCACAGTTACTTTTTACTAAGAAACTAAGAGTGCTATGCTGTTGAAATTTAGTAAGTAGATGTATTTTGTGAAAAGAATTAAGATTTTCACACAAAAATAGAAAGATGATAATAAATTTTTGGCATTCCCCATACTTTTTGTTTTGTCCCCATACATACTACAACTAAAACTCGATTTTTTTTATGAAATTCATAAGTGTGGGGGTATCTATAGATAGCTCTTTCAAAATATTATTAAGGTAATAGTTTTGTGCGAGAGACACTTCCAAAGTGGTAAAATTTGCCCCCCACCCCCTTCCTGTAACTTCTAAAATAAGACTCAAAAGTATATATAACAAGCTGTTACCCGCAGTTTCGCCCGCGATAAATTGAGATGTAAGCTAAACTATTTTTCAAGTTATGTCAAACTGCACACGGTACGTAAATTTGATTGAAATCTGTTAAGTAGTTTAGGAGTCCATCGCGGACAAACAACATGACACGTAATTTATATACATTAAGATATACATTACTTCCACAGAGTTGATTTGGACGAGATGTAGTAAGCAGTTTTTTTAAAGGATCTGGCAACACTAATAGCCACTGTATACAAGTTTATATGAAATAACTGAACTGAAAGATCATTCATATTATGATAGCTGCTACGGAACCCTTCATTGGCGAATCCAACTCGCACTTTACCGCTTCTATTTACTTTCCAGTATTGTAAAAAGTACCACCATTTTATTTGTCTGTGGAGGACAAATAAAATGGTGGTATGGGAGGAAACATCTTAAGTTAGAAGATGGAAGATAAATATTATGACGCTATTAAAACTGGTAGGCTATTTAAGCAATAAAAAATGTTATAGCTTGTGAAAAGTTTAAGTGTTTTTATTGGATGATAAAATCAACTGGATCAGTGACCGCCCCCGGCACTTGTCCGTTGTAAACAAACTCTTGACACAATACAAACTAGTGGTCGCCCATTGGTCGAAACTCGACCATTTTAATATTTTAATATTCAAATTTTAATATCTTGCTGATAAGAACGCCATCTTCATTTTTCAAGACGAACTACTTTGTTTCCTGAATAGTTAATGCGCCATCTGTGATCTTTTATCGTCAACATCAATATATTTGTTTGTGTGTGTCAAATGCATGGTAGTGTGGGTAATGTTTTATTTATTGAATTAGTGTACTTTATATGAATTGTTTTTGAAAAATGTTAGCGTTCTGCACTTTGCCTACACATAAACTATAAGTGTGCCAAATTTCATGCTCCTCCCTCAGCGCAATTTTCGTAAAAAGGGGTCCAAAGTTATGGCATCACGTACTAATATATAGATATCTCTTTACATTAGGGAAACTACATACAAACGTTAGAAAACGGCACACTCACATTAACACGCATATCGTCGAGGATCCTTAGGGCTAATAGGTTTTCGCAGTGCTGCAGTATCGATTGTTTAGAAATATATAAACTGATCAATCTTTTTTACTATCCTTTAAGTATGTCTAAGTTCTTACAGTAATGTGATATACACCTATATAATTACCGGTGAAGTTATAAAAACCTCGCCGTTGGCAACATATTAGCCATTACAAAAAAATTATAAGTAATTTTAAGAGGACGTAACACTATCCAGTAACAAAACAAAAAATCAAAAACGAACTACACACTTTTTTGTAGCAAACACTTGTACTTATCCTTTATACACTTTATTTAACACTTTACGTTACTCTTTAGCAAACCGGTTTCACTTTTTACAGGATCATCAGGGTTTTGAAACTCTCTTTATTTCTAGTTTCAAAACCCTGATGATGTTGTAAAAAGTGAAACCGTAGTGTTAAAGAAAGTGTATAGTGGATAAGTACAAGTGTTTGATACAAAAAAGTGTGTATACAATGGAATTCCAACAAGTGCCGATGATAGCAAGTATAGATTCTAAAAACGAACTACTCTGTAGTTAAGTAATACGTAATCCATCAAAAATTAGTTATGTCTTTATAAATTTGAATATGACCACCTAAGATCACTCTATCCAATAAGAAAGAACTATCTAATACGGACCTCGCTGACCATCTTAATAATAGAATATAATATATTGAAGTTCTCCAAGGTTTCACGTGGTATTATAGTCCTTATTACACTGAGATACGGACTATAATGTCAACTTTAACCGTGGCGTTCCACCAACTGCCAATGATAGCAAGTATAGATTCCAAAAACGAACTACTCTGTAGTTAAGTAGTACGTAATCCATTAGTTGTGTTTTTATAAATTTGAATTGGACCATCTCAGATCACTCTATGCAATAAGAAAGAACTATCTAATGCGGACCTCGCTGATCATCTTGTTAACAAACATATACTGAAGTACGCCAAGGCTTAAGTTGACATTATAGTCCGTATAGCAGTGTAATAAAGAATATAATACCACGTAAAACCTTGGAGTACTTTCATCTAAATTTATTAATACGACGGTAAAGAATAATAATACGTGAACTACTATAAAAAATCGAACTGAGAACCTCTTCTGTTTCTTCGTCAGTATAAAATAAACTAAGATGCGTTTTCCCCGTGTTGGTCCGGGCCCTTTGCAGAATAGACAATCTTCCTTCCTTGCCAGGCAGCTCGTAAAAGGCGAGCATTCGCTTACCGTCACTAACACCGTGACATCTGACTAGGTGGTAGAGTTTCTCAACGACTCGCCCGGAATGGTACCACCGCCTTACCTATTCCTGCCGCCATAACGTCATGACGTGTTCCGGTTCGGAGGGTAAGGTAGCCGGTAAACATACTTTTGTTCGAGGCCTAACATCCTGACCTCAGGTTGGCAACGCACCATTACCACCCTTGGTTTCCGGAAAGGAAATCCGTCTGCTCTTTTGCCTTCCTATATCATAAAAAAAAGATACGTCTTTTTACTTATGAAGTAGTTATCACTTTATGCAGAGCGTTAGTTCTATGTCGAATATGCGAATGTAGCAAAACTATACTCCTCCGTTTGATGCACTTATGACATCTGTCGTAGCCATATGTTGCATACAACATTTTGTATGGGAATGCTCCTGTGGCATTATTCCCAAAGCCAGACACCCTCCGTTACACTCCGCCGCATATTTCCCACCCTCATTAAAATTCAGAAAGAAACCTCCGCATTTTATTAAGCTGTTGTTCTTATCTATACATTAATAGGTGATGCCAAAACTTTGGACCCCATTTTACGAAAATGGCGCGGACGTAGGAGATACAATTTTGCACACTTATAGTTTATGGATAGGAGAAGTGCAGAACGTTAATACTTTTTAATAATTATGCTTATAAAGTACATTAAATCAATAAATTAAACATTACCCACACTACCATTCATTTGACACACACAAACAAATATATTGATGATAACGATAAAAAATCACAGATGGCGCACTAAAAAGTTTGGTGTTGAGAAATGAAGATGGCGTTCTTATCAACAAGATATTAAAATTTATTATAGCGACCACTAGTTTATATTAAAAGTAAAGAAAACATGTTGCCTCTGTGTGGTCCGATTTTGGCGTTGATTTCATGAGGTCCTAGGTTCGATTTTCGTATCGAGAAAGTGGTTTTATATGGTGATTCACCAACTCGACACAAAAGACTGGATATACGTGTGTCCAGTTGGTATAACTTTTTTTTTAATAATATAGGAAGGCAAACAAGCAGACGGATTTCCTGAAATTCCAAGTAAGAAATTCACGCCGCCTAGAGAAACCAAAGGTGGTAATGGTGCGTTGACAACCTGAGGCCGGGATGTTAGGCCCTGAGCAAAAGTAAGTTTGCCGGCTACCCTACCCTCCGAACCAGAACACGTCAACGGCAAGCACTGACGTTATGGCGTTAGGAATAGGTAAGGCGGTGGTACCAATCCAGGTGAGTCGCTGTGAACTCTACCACCTAGAGAGATGTCACGGTGTTAGTGACGGTAAGCCTTTGCTCGCCTTTAACGAGCTGCCTGGTAGGAAGGCAGATTGTCTATTCTGCATAGAAGCCAACACCAACCAACACGGGGAAAGACTTAAAATAATTATTACTTTTTATGGCGTTATACAGACGCCTATATTTTTACGCATGTCCCATGGTTAAATTTTAACCAAATCACTTACATCGCATTCATCATCATCACATTAATCACTTACTTATACATTACATCGGCGACGAAGACCTCTTTTGCGTCCAGCACCGCCACTATTCCTCCATCAAGTCCACCTACTAACCAGAACGCAGCACCAAGTCGAGGTACGGTCTCCCGGGAGACAGCCCTTGTTGCTAGCGTTGTAGAGAACAGTCCAATCCATCTAAATAATGATGTCTCGGGCTGAGCAATCTGCTCGGACCACAAAGCCCCGTGAAGTTGTAAAAACCGCGAGGTTGGCAACATATTAGTCATTCCAAGAAAAAATGACGGGTATGCCACCTATCACATTGGAAAACTAAGTACACTCTGGCTTCATCTGGTATTGGTGCCCTCATTATACTTCTACCTACCCCTTCGGGGTTACGGACTTAAAGATACTTAATTACTTATTTTCAATCAACAATGCCTGCTACTGTCGGGAATCAAACCCGTCTCGTAAATATTCGATGGCATTATCCTTCCACTAACCCCTCAACCAAAATCCTTGATTAACAAAGCGGTCATTTTAGTAAAACAATGATTAAATAAACAACAAATAAACTTCGCACCTAACTTGTATTTGCATAAACATACATGTCTCATTTTATCACCCTAAGGGTAACCATTTTGTATAATTTTGTGTTCGGAATTGTGTAAGGAGAACATAAAGTTACTTTCGCCCTCTGAAATTTGTCTTATTGAACCCAAGTCTTCGAAAGTTCGAATTTAAGGCCTATATACACGAAAGGATTTAAACGCAACGTAACTAATGAGATTAACACAATTAGTCGAACGTTTAACGAGCGCTTTTGATGTCTGATTTGACAACCCTATCGTCCGCTTTTGGTAATATACTAATATATTAGTTAGGTTTGTAAAATTAATCTGCCAGTGCAGATTTTAATCTGTCAGTCTTAGGCTTTATACAACTTATCGTCGGCGCTTGGTAGTTCCATAAAAATTCCATTTTAGATACAATTCTTAATATCAGCTGTTCTTTCCAAAACATATTATTTTCTTAAGTAATCGATTTATTTATACAAGTATTACCAGGGCTATTACAAAGTGATAAGTAAAAGTTTGTAAATGTGAATGTGAGAGTACTATAATGTAGAAAGCACACGTAATATTCATAAATTGTGTTAGTCATAAGAAACTAAATAGCTCCATAGAAGTATATAAAAGAACTAAGAAGCTACTACTTTTTATTCAGATATAATCATACCGTGTGAATGTATCCTTATGCTGTATGGATGTAACTTTAAATTAATACAATTATTTGATTGAGAATAGATTGGTTCTAATTTAAAATCAATCGATACTTGTGTGGGTTCATCCATCTAATAATAGAGCGTTTCATATTTATTAAGTACAAATGTTGATGCCAGGGCTTTTTAAAAAATACGGGACAGATTACCCGAAAGCTCGTAAGAGATGAGCATGGGTTCACTTGTCATTATAGAGGGGTCAGAGTTTGCGACCTCTGAACCGTATTAGCTTTGACCTGCAATTTATGTAGATACAGGCGGTGGCATACAAGAGATACGCCTCTGCCTGTATTCATTCGACAGGCGGGATTCATTCCGCAGTTTAAATAGACATTGTTACCTAAATAGTGTTACTATCAGGAAATCCGTCTGCTTGTTTGCCTTCCATTATTATACTTACTAGTGGTCGCCCGTTGGTCGAAAATCGACCATAATAAATTTTAATATCTTATTGATAAGAACGCCATCTTCATTACACAACACCAACTAATTTGTTTCCAAACTTTTTAGTGCGCCATCTGTGATCTTTCATCGTTATCAATTTATTTGTTTGTGTGTGTCAAATGCATGGTAGTGTGGGCAATGTTTTATTTATTGATTTAATGTACTTTATAAGCATAATTATTGACAAATATTTGCTTTCTGCACTTGTCTTTCACATAAACTATAAGTGTGCCAAATTTTATGCTCCTCCGTCCGCGCAATTTTCGTAAAAATGGGTTCAAAGTTTTGGCATCACGTATTAATATATAGATAATTTACTTTTTGATAAGGAGCTTTAAAAGCTGACTAGATGGTTTTTAGTTACATTCCATGTAGGGTTTTTGGAGCTATTGAACATTTTCAATATATATAGATTATGCGATCTCGTAGAGTTTCACATCATAGTCAAGAATAAAAACCATATCTGACGTCACTACTTGACAGTTACCACTTTTAGTTACGCTTGGCACCATCAATTAATAACGTCTCAAACTTTAATTTTTAACAATATAAACTTTTGCTACACCTGTAAAGATTCTTATCATATCCTATAATTTGTATATCAGTGTGTCTTCTGTACCTTCTTGTTCTGTACCACCTGTTTGCAAATTTCTTCCTGTATAAACGTTAGTTCTTGCTATTGTCATGTTACGATTTTAGCGTAGAGTAATCGGCAAATCTAGCTGTGTGAGTAGGCTAACGTAGAAACAAATTGTTGATAACGTATTATTAACATCTTTAACGCTCGTAAGCGATGTTTTTATACTTAACTAAATATACTATTAGGTCTCCTTTCTAAACTATAAGAAACCACCATCTTTCTTCATCATCTTCAGTGAGTTATAAATAAAACAAAAGGCACCAACAACAAAAGAAATTTTTTACAAGTATATTTTTTTAACTGCAACGTAAATATAGCGGAATTGTTAATTTAAACTACCGCGTGTTGGTCCATGTCCTTTATGTAGAATAAAACATCAGCCTCCCTGACAAACAACTAGAAAGAGAGGAACAGAGGTTACATTGGTCTTCACCAACAAGGTTACTGGTGATAGAGTTCTGTGCAGCAACTTGCCGCCTTACTATATTCCTGCCACCATAATAAGAATGTCATGTTTCGGTCAGGAGGTTAAAGTAACTAATAGACTTGTATAATACGCCTGACATCCCGACCACAGAAACATCTATGGTGTCAATAAGCATGGTTTTCTCTTACCAACAAGAAAGCTGTGTTGCTTGTTCACTCTATAATTCCATTAAAAACTGTATTTTCGAATTTGAATATTAGATAAAAGAGATTGGGTACATGTCCGCTGTCCCTACTAGTCGGTTTCAATGCCTTAATTAAGAGCTCTACAAATACACCGGCCTGTAATCAATTAGTTTCTTTGACATCTACTAACTAGTTCAGTTAACCTAAATACCGACATATTGATTAAAATATCGAAACAGACATACATAATTTATGAACATTAACTTGTAAAGTAAGTTAGCCGAAGGTTTGTAGAATAACTTTTCAATAACAACAACATACAGTACATGTTGCTGATGTGTTACTATCTAGGCTGGAATCAAAAACGACGAATGCCGAACAAGTCAACGACGAGCACTGACGTCGCGGCGGCGTGGTAGCAGGAATAGTTTGGACGGTCGCTGCAATCCGAAGTGCTACATTAAATACTAAAATACCTAATTATTCTGTGACAGAATTATATTTCTTAGTTGTAACTTATTGCATTACTTGAATATTAATGAATTAAATTATGAATCAATTGTATATTGGGTCGTTACATATCTGCTATATTAATGATATTAATGAGAAAGTATGACTTATGTGAAAGTGGGACTTAGTGTCTAACCGGGGATGTCCTGTTGTGCCTCTGCCTATCTCTTTAGAGATATGTGCGTGAAGATACTTACTACTTTTTTAAATCTATCTATCTCTTGCCCTTTGACGGCTAAACCGCTAAACTGATTTTGATGTAGGTAATTTTATTCGCATTTAGCTAATGATTCGATATCTATTGATAGATTTTTTTTCAATCTAATCAAAAATACGATACTGATGTTCTACTTGACACTGTGTGTGTTGACGACAAGCATTTTACAATTAGATCAATTAATGTCCGGTTCATATAATAAACGAAACGTAATTCGTAGGCTTCACCATTGGTAGTTAGCTCAAAAGTAACGGTAGCCTTACTCATATTTTCAAGAAAATTTTCAGAGTTAACTGTCGAAAACGAACAACCGTTGGTAGTAATCTTACTAATCGTACAAAATATTACCATCCGTAATCAAAACGACTAGTTTCTTGAATATAGGAACCGGCATTAAATCAAATAGATTTACCTTTTTGCTATTCTGTATATGAAATGTCATAAAAATTAAATGAAGATATCGTTGACTGACAGAAAAATGCAAAGATTGACGCGGCGAAGGCGAAGTCGCGGGCGAAGGCTAGATACAGCATCAAGTTACGCACATGCGTGAGCTGGTAAAAACGTATATTTGATATTTTCCAACGTCGGCGCTTGGTAAAACTTCCAAATATTCATATTTTTTAACAAAGAAACACTTGTACTGTTTTACGTATCACTTATATTTTATTACTTTGTAAATAGCCTACCGGTTTCGCTTATACAGCATCGTCAGTAAACTTACTTTTGCTCGAGGCCCGACATCTCGGCCTCAGATTAGCGTCGCACCACTACCACCTTTGGTGTCCCTAGGCGGCGTGAATTTCTTACTATTCGTCTGCTTGTTTTCTTTGCAATATCATAAAAAATTCTAACTAGATATGTATGAAAATTGGCTTTTAGCACCATAAATAAATTCTAGAGCCTATATTTTTGGAATTGCAAAAGTTCTAATTGACCAAAGCATCGTCATGTCTTAACAATATCAAAAGATGGCGCTAGGTACAACAATCTATGTACTTTCGGATAGTGGGATGTTTATGAAAATAAACAAAAATACGAAAGAAAAATACTAAAATATATAAAAGAAATTCGTATTAGTTACACTATTTATAACTTAAGAACAGCATAATCGATTTGGCTGAAAATTAATGGGGAGGTAGATTAGAAACAGAAAAAGGACAGAATATTTTTAACCCTATTTGATTACGAGGAAACTAGGAAAAACAACATTTTGATTATTCTCATACAAACTGATCGAGTTGATCGAAGTTCGCCGGAGCGATTAGTTTCATATTATATGTTATTGTGTGCATGGAGACAAAATTGAGTAAGTTAATACGTCTAATATGTATAATGTAGTAAAGTGACAAGTACCAAGATATGTAGTTTAGCTATTAATGTTAGGCAACTGAAATACTATACAACTTTAATAATGATATTATAAAAACCTTGTAATCTTAAGGTGAATAAGCATAAGATTCAACGTAGAATTCAAAATCATAGATTTCTGTTATTTTATATTTATGTTATAGAACAAAAAAATAATAAAACAGCCTTGTTATGGTTTCTGTGTTCTGTATACCAGGGCTTCCCAAACTTATCTGTACTGTGACGCCCTTTGGTTGTGCTATTTTTTAACTTCGCCCCCACTCTGTGTCAGAGAAGGGATGGCTCCTCCGGATCTAATACTTACCAGTTATGTAGTATAAGCGCTAAATATTATTACTCCTCTTAACTCAACCAGCACTCCGTGGAACAAAATATAAAGTTACCAGTTATAATAAGCACAAGTCTAGTAACTGGTTCCCAGACTCGGATAACTCACTCGACTCGGTCGCACTAACACGTGATGCCCCTGGGACAGTGTTACGACGCCCAAGGACGTCGCGACGCACAGTTTGGGAAGCCTTGCTGTATACAATAAGTAGTAATCATTATTTTAAAAACATTTCATATATAAAAAAAAATATTTTCAGTCCGATAAAAAAAACTCTATGTAACTTTCTTGTCTCAACGGTAAGAGTAGTATAGATAGTTTTTTACACATACAAAAAACTATACAATTAATATCTCCTGGTCAAGTTACACAAATTGAATATAACCCCAAAGTAAGTGAATAACGTGTTTGTATTATAGGTATAATTCAAAGATTCTAATACATAAATAAATACTTAATTGATATTAATACTATACTTAATGATAGAATAAATTTAATAAACACCCAGACCCGGGAAATGCATGCTAAATGTTCATCACACATTACACCAGGTATTTGTCGGTCGGGAATCGAATCCGAGCTTCGCGGTTGATCGGTGTACGTTAGCCCCTCGACCAACGAGGCGATCAAATATTATTTATTATTACGCTATGGCGTTAAGAAAGAGCTTTGATGAGTCTAAGAAACCGCTTTTTGCATTAGAAAATCTTTTTGCATGTGACTTTTTACCCGATTCTTATAAATATTTAGTAACTAGGTGGTAGAGTTTAGCAGCGACTCGCCCGGATTGGTACCACCGCCTTACCTATTCCTGCCGCCATAACGTCATGACGTGTTCCGATTTGGAAGGTAAGGCAGACGGTAAACTTACTTTTGCTCGAGGCCTAACATCCCGACCTCAGGTTGGCAACGCACCATTACCACCTTTGGCGTCTCTAGGCGGCGTAAATTTCTTAACATCAGGAAATACGTTTGCTTGTTTGCCTTCCCTCCCATATATATCATAAAAAAATGGTGCTCGTATGAGAATATAAGTATCTTCACCGGTACTATATGTAGGTATATATTTTTTATGATTTTGGAAGGCAAACAAGCTGACAGATTACCTGATGGTAAGAAATTCACGCCGCCTATAGACACCAAATGTGGTAATGGTACGTTGCCAACCTGATGCGGGGATTTTAGGCTCCTGAGCAAAAGTAAGTTTATTGGCTACCTTAATTTCTTTTGTTTGCTTGTTTGCCTTCCAATATCATTATATTTATGTATGTATATATATATGAATAAAAACGATTAATTATCGCGCTACGACTTTACTTATACTTTTTAAAGACTTTTCCCGTAGACACCTACTATTCAAAGCTTATCTTAGAACTTAAACTTTTATGAGATCTTGATCAACTTCAAATGCCCAAAGGTCAAAACAAAAGACAGAAGAAATAAGACCTCCTGTTTCTTAGTCAGTTAAGAATAAATTAACTTATTATTAAGCAGCAGTAACGTAGAGAAAGTCGGATGATATAATTTATTAATTAAATTAATTTATAATTAGCTGTAATTTTGAGAAAGTAGCATAATGTCCAACAAAATATTGTGGCTTTTCTCATTAACGCTTATTAATTGCCCGTGGTTTTCATAATTAATGTTTTGTAATTAATCTAGTATAAATACGGTATTTTAATTGTTATGGCGCGATTATGGTGATTTTATTAATTCGTTTAATATAGTTTAATGTCTCTTTATCCTTTCGATAATTTATTCATAACGTTACTATAATTAAATATAATATTAAAAATGCACGAGTGTGTTTGTTTTAATTTTTTTTTCCACATCATAACGGCTGTACCGATTTATATGATTTTCATCTAAGAAATATACCAAACCTTGGAAAAGGAAATAAATAGGCAGGTTTCAAGCCGATACCTCAACTGGTTCTACCCTAACAGGAGAGCTAAAAAAATTATGCACGCGGGCGAAAACGTGGGTAAGGGCTAAAAGATAGTTTAGTAGATGTATGGTATTAGGTGGTAGAGTTTAACAGCGACTCGCCCGGATTGGTACCACCGCCTTACCTATTCCTGCCGCCATAATGTCATGACGTGTTCCAGTTCGGAGGATAAGGTAGCCGCTAAACTTCCTTTTGCTCGAAGCCTAACATCCTGGCCTCAGGTTGGCAACGCACCATTACCACCTTTGGTGTCTCTAGGCGGCGTGAATTTCTTTCCATCAGGAAATCCGTCTGCTTGTTTGCCTTCCCATATATATCATAAAAATGAGAATGTATGCGCGCGTGCGAATGTGCGCGTATGAGAATATAAGTATCTTCACGGTACTATATGTAGGTATATATTTTTTATGATTTTGGAAGGCAAACAAGCTGACAGATTACCTGATGGTAAGAAATTCACGCCGCCTATAGACACCAAAGGTGGTAATGGTAAGTTGCCAACCTGAGGCGGGGATGTTAGGCTCCTGAGCAAAAGTAAGTTTATTGGCTACCTTATCCTTCGAACCGGAACACGTCATCAGCCGGCACTGAATGATAGTAGGAATAGGTAAGATGTTAGGTACTAAACGGGACAAGTCGCTGCGAAACTCTACCACATAGTCCGATGTCACGGTGTTAATGACGATAATAGGCTTATCGCCTTTTACGAGCTGCCTGGCAGGAAGGCAGATGTACTACACTGCAAAGGAGCCCGCTTCAACAGGGGATATAATATACGCATTTATATAAAAATAAATCATGGTTTACCTTGGCTATCGAAAATCCGTTAACGGATGGAAAAAAGTCTCATTGTTTTTCGCATTTGACTAGGTGGTAAAGTTTCGCAGCGACTGGCCCGGATCTGTTCCACCGCTTTATCTATTCCTGCCGCCATAACGTCAGCACTTGCCATTAACGTTTTCTGGTTCGGAGAGTAAGGTAGCCGGTAAACTTACTTTTGCTCGAGGCCTAACATCCCGGCCTCAGGTTGCAGACGCACCGTTACCACCTTTATGTCTGCAGGCGGCGTGAATTTCTTACCATCAGGAAATCCATCTGCTTGTTTGCCGTCAATATCATTGATAAAAATAATAAAATTCT
>NJDC01005790.1:18585-30355 GCA_002245475.1 Calephelis virginiensis | reverse complement strand
CGAAAAGGCTTGGACCCTTGGAGGGGCAATAAGGTACACCAACCTAAGGTGTACCTAACCTTACCTTACGCATGGTTTCATTGATATAATAAATTTAAATCGCCGTACCTCAAACCAAAATATACTTTTTATTGGTAGAAATAATTAGGTACGACCTTTGGTACCTAATTATTTCTTTTGTGCAATTGCATTTAACTTCACTTTTACCTATTTAATTATTTTTTTCAACCTTTCGAGTAGGCTATAAAATAACCCCAATGGCTCACATATACATGTATTATAAAAGGATGAAACCAAAAAACATAGCCCTCTTTCTGCAGTCGGGTTGACAAACATCAATCATGACATCTAGGTATCGAACACAATATCGATTATGTACCGGTTTCAAATGCCTGTCATTTAGGAAACGCGATCACAAAGGCCGTTGACTAGAACGAGAACAAGATCGAGCGGAACGAAACAAGTAACGGCTAACCGTCATATTGGCAGCACTTAATATTATTCATACTGTTTGACCGGTTGGCAGCATTGACGTACCGCAACTCGTATTTGACTTGAAGCTAACTTCACACTACTAACAGTTGTTTACGAATCGAAATGAACGTTAGTTTGTGTTATAATTATGTTTTATTACGTACATTCGTGGTTATTATAATAAATAAACACAGTGCTACTTTTACTTTGTGCAAGTTTTAGGGCAATTATGTGTACGTTTAGTGAATGTGTTGTGATCTGGAAACCAATTGTGAAAGTTTGGTTATGTTGACTGTTAAAATACAACCATGAATGAGTGTACGTAAAAAAGTAACTATAAAAATCCGGTAAATATTTTTTTAAGAAAATAAGTATTATAATTTACAAAGCACAATTTAAATTTTACATTTATTTAGGTAATTCATAAATTTTGTTTAAATTACAAACAAAAAAATCAGTTTGATTAAAATTTTCTTAAACACCTACCTTTAAAATTCTTTTATCAAAAAGATTTTTAAATTTTGAATAACTGGCGAACAGACAGATCTCATGATGGCAGAATTATTATTTGCGTTGCCAACCTGCGGCAGTTATGCATGTAATTTTTTTTGCATTAATGTACTTAATATTAGTAGCTAGGACTTGTCGTCTCCCAGTTCAGAAGATAGATTAGCTGGTAATCTCATGAACTGCAGCTTCAGGTTGACAACGCACCATTATCATTTTTACTGTCAATAGGCGACGTATATTTTTTACTTGTTTGTAATAGAATTCTGTAAATTACCTAGGCACCTACCTAGTCGGTAAGACACTAACCAATAGTTTACGAGTACCTACGTGTTTTTACCAATAATTCTCTCACAAAGATGTAGCCTAATAGGTATGAGAAATTTTTGTTATTTTCTCATGTTATGTTGATATCGCATTGTACCTAAAAACCCTACGTATTGTATTGTACCTAATGCATGCATCCCTTATTTCTTTCAAAACGCAATTTTATATAGGCTGACATACGAAATATTTATCTTTAGTCGTTGATAGGTAAGTTTTGGAATTCCGTTGTCAGACGTTACTTATGTGACCATGAACAGCTCTAGTTGCAGATATGGTTCAGGGTCCAAACCTTTGACGTACGGTGACGACCTTCTAAATAGTTCAATTTATATGTTAATGAAATAATGTTACGGATTATTGTCTTAATAGAGAATTCGGACCGGTTGATTTGAAACGCATTGGCCTACACAAAGACTTATGTACTTCTCAAGATGTAACTGGAAATCTTATTTGCTTACATGGATCATACAATAAGAAGGTATTGTGCGCATCGGCATTCGGCATAATTCAATTTACGTAGGTAGGTATGTTGGAAATCCCATGACGGCATTCAGTTTCGAAAAATCGAAACGATATTTCGTGAATAGCAAATCAAAAATACAAAACAAAAAATTAGCGTCGTACGCATGTAATACGTTCATAAATTTGTGTAGATTTGTTGAGTCCGAATCGATTTTTCCGTAAATAGGTAGGTATGTGCAGAGCCTAATAAATACGAATACCGGAATCACAACCACATAAATGTACCTAGGTATGACAGAGCTCACACCGGTCATCGAGAACGGAGTCACTCTAGCGACTGCTGTCGAACCTTAGTGAACTTGTCCTAAAGGGAAGGCTCATGATGTTAACAGTCGCTCAGACTAGATGGTAGAGATCTGCAGCGATTACAACGCCTTTGTAGTCTAGTGGCTTAGTGTTGGCGTTGACATTAGGTCTCGGCTTCGATTCTCGGATAGTAAAAATAAAATTATGTATCTTTTATGGCGATACGTTTGCCACTTATCACTTTGTGGGACTAATCGTCGGCAAATCCTGGGTGCCCTTGTTGAACCTTTTCCTACCTCTATACACAAACAGAACATACCTACGTAGTAAACTTCGTGGAAGTAAAATCTCCGGACTAGGACAGAAAGGAATCATATAACGTTAATATTATCAAATTACTGCCCGAATAGCACGTATTAGGGTGAGAAAGGTAGGAAAGGGTCCCGGTATTTTTGAATGGGGCAGCCAATTGCCACGCACAGGAAACGCACCTGCTACCTGTTAGGGGCTTAGAATTGAGGTCAAAGCGCTGAATTGTCTGTGCTTTTTATGATTTTGGAGCATTTATAAATGGTTTATTCATTTATACTTATCGTATTTGTTTTTGGCAGGAAACGATGAGGCCAATGAAATGAGAGAACCCACATAGGATTAAATTGAGTTCGCTTTCCTGAGTGAAACTTCCTTAATCAAGCTCAACTTACGCTCGAAATCCTCTACGAAATATTTGGTCAGTATTTAAGGGGCCATATATGCTAAAATACGTCAGCAATATACTGTTTTTTTCATACAAAGCAATTATGGATCTTGGCGATAGGTATTATAGATATATTGGACACTTACACGATAGGTAAACTTACGAAAGGGGCTTAATATAGCCTATAGGTTAAAAATTTTAACCACTAACTTGGCCTCTAGGTAGAGGTAGAGGTGAGTTAGCAATATATGGAAATGTCATCAGGTCTTTATTATGAGTTTAACCTAATTTAAATAAAACGTTCATTTTTGTTTTCAACCGACGAAAAAAGAAGGAGATTCTCAATTCGACCCGTATGTTTTTTTTTATGTAGGTATGTTTCGCGATTATTCCGGTGTTTGTATACGGATTTTCAAAATTGTTATTTTAATTGAAAGCCTATACTCCCGCGGTGGTCCCATTATAATTTGGTCCAGGTCTACATTAGCATTCTTGAGAAAACCACATACGTTCCAAATTTGAAGTCGTTTTTTTGCAGTTTTACTGCGTTTAATTATTATTCCACTGGAAAAGCACATGTCTTAACAATATCTGTCAGAATCGGCATCATTATCTGTTAAATTCAAACCCTCTTTATTGACACTAAGGGCAGTCACAGCGCCAATTTAAAAATTGTCTTTTAAGTTCTATAAAGAAATAAAAATTGTCTTACATTTCGTTCAACAGTACTTCAAATATACATTTGAATGAGTTTAAGTCTTATTTAATTAAGTTAAATGGTCTCGAAGCGCTCATTTAAGAAGCTTATTGTATTATGGTTCTCTAGAGATCATTCTGGAAGTTGCAAATTAAGGAATTTATAGGATTATGTATATTATCTTGCTATAAACAAAACGACACTCATGTCCTCGAAATAAGACTTGATGAAGAATGAATACAAATCGCATTCATCAAAGATGTTAGTGCGTTCTTAACCTGAGGCTCGAATGTTAAAGTCTCTTGCATAAATGCCTCGTCTACCCTACCTTTAAAATTGGATTACGACAGTATTTCATAGAAAAATTATGTGATCTTCATATTCAAAATTTAGCGAGTATCTTTACCCCCCGTGTTCCTAGAGAAGTAGACAGAGATACAAGGCGCTACCTATGATTAGCAGAAAGTATTTAGTCCCACAATGCGATTTGTGGCAACCATATCGCTAACCGGGCACATCCAATCATAGGCAATACTATTTCTTATTATGAAATTGAAATAGTTGCCTGACACGGGGATCGAATCCAAGACCTCATATAGTCAACGCCGACACTGGACCACAAGACAACGACGATAATTTAGTTACTCATGTATTATTATTATAGCAATAATATAGGCATGTCTTGAAAATGTTACTAACTTCAAATAGGTATGTTGAAAATGTTGATAGGATATTCATCTTTATTTGGATATGTTAAAATATAAATTGTAATAAAATTAGTTGAGACGAGACAATTACTTAGTGCTTCAAAGAGGACTCCTACCAAAACAACAGGTTTTATGGTAAATTTAAAATTAAATAAAGATTATTATTATTATATAAATATATCATATAAATTCCTTTGCCTAGTTTTAGATTCAACTTTATGCCGCCGATATGCTGCAGTAGGAAAGTAGGTATGCGCTCAGGAAACTTCAAATCAGATTCAATTCTTCCAAACTCTGAAGCACCAGAATAAAATTGAGAAACGATAAAAGAAAATTCCAATATCTATGCAAGTTTTACGTATTGCTAGAGGAATAATTTTTTCTTCATACCATTTTACAAAGAAATGTGGTAGAAAGGATATACCTATCTAATTAAACTATTTGCAAGTTCCGTAAATTAATTTAATTCGTTTTATTTACTCATTTATATTTTGCGCTTTACTGGCGTATTTATTTCATCATTTAGTAGGTATATGATCCACCGAACTTACAAACTTTTAGGGTATTTTTTGTGGGTAGCCTTAGCCTATATAGACTTAAATAGTAAATGTTACATCCACTATTTACGCATTAATCAGGAATGGTATTTTGTTTTCGAATGAAGCGATTCACATATTCATAAAAATGATTGAACTTCACGTTATAGTTCTTTGCTTAGTCGCTGGACTCTTTAGATATTTACAACATGATACCTAGATGTTTACAAGTGTCAGTTTTCCTTGAACAACTGAATAAATTCCATTTAATGTATGTTTTTTTAAATATTCTTTAAATCCTATTAATATTATAAATGCGAAAGTTTGTAAGTATGGATGTATGGATGTTTATTACTCTTTCACGCTCGAATGGCTGAACGGATTTGTCTGAAATTTGGAAGACAGATAGATTGTGACCTGGATTAACATATAGGCTATTTTTAATCCCGATCGCACACCGGGTTTCTGTGAAAACGCGGGCGAAGCCGCAGGTAGCAGCTAGTAGCTTATGTGTTGCTAACTTCGCGGTTTTCACAACTTCACCGGACTTTAAATAGGTGTTCAGTGGGCAATAAGTTTGTCACACAATATGGAACACAACAACCCTAACAGCTAATAGTGGGTGCCCCGGTTGTACCTCTGCCTACTTTTTAAATTTTCTGTCGTACTTGTTTTAATTTGCACATCTATAGAATATTCGACGCTATTGCATTTATAATATTCTGGAATCAAATTATTTAATACTCCTCGTGTCTTTTCAAAATCTAATTCAGATTGACAACAGAGGTTTATCAATCTGTATAAAAAGTAGCAGTATTCATAGGGCTACCAACTTTTCAATATCTGTACCCAAAATCGGAACTAAACCGCTATTTCGTAAAACGTCATTTCGCTGTCAGTTTCTGAAGTATGAGCACCGACAATGAAATTCCCACAAATAAAATACATTATTATTACTTATTTTATTATTATAAGTTTTATGTTCGATCAGAAAAATCCTAAACGCCACTTTAGCGACACTGTTTACTGAACAACTAGTTTGTTCTCACTGTAATTTGTTTATTTCTAATAAAAAAGCTGAAAGAATTTCTTAGGCTAAGAACTCACGATGCCCACGCTCGCCACGAGTTCGGGCCCGCAGCATCTGCAGAATGTAGATTTATATGCAAAAAGTAAGAGCACATTTCACGACGCGTTTTACACCCGGAGCGCTTGTGGTTGTTTGCGGTTCTCGCGGCATTGGTTGCCCGCCGATAGAATCATGCAAGTTTTTAAGCGATGACTTCAACCGCGACGGTAGCGTAACCGCACAAATCCACGATCCACGAACGCGACGGGTGCGAGAGAAAACCGCTCCGTGAGTTCTTAGCCTTACACATTATTAAAGATTCACGGTTATGGTTTAAATTATGTAATTTATTTTAATGTATATGTTAAATACAAGTATTACGTAAGGTTATGTTAGTCTGGAAGCTACTATATCTACTCTATGTACAGTCCCAATTCAGATTACAATGTTATCGTGTTATTATAATCTCGACTTAATTAGGTGCTAAATTTTCCCCAAATTTAAATTTGTCTTGAATTTATTTGAAATTTTTATTGTCCTAATAATGTGACTATTATGTAACTTTAGTTATACGAATTTTGAGTATAATTGTTATGATTATTAATATTAATAAGATTTTATGTTCATATAATGATAATAAATATAAAAGTTATATGTTATTACTAGCTGTTACCCGCGGATTCGCATACATGTTGAAGTTAATTTGTAATCATTTCATTATTCTAATTTAGTGAGGAAAAGGAAATAATTTCGCACGTTTAATGTTACCCTTAATTAACTTAAACCCGAGCTACTACACAAAATTTTGGTAAAAATCTGTTCTGTAAAAAAAGTAAACAGTGAATAAAAAAATTATAGCCATGTTAGGGGTTCTAGTTACACAAATTGACTCTAACCCCAGAATAAAAGAATTACGTGCTTGTAGTATGGGTATAATTCAACGATTCGAATACATAAATAAATACATAAATTGATACTACAATAAACCTAATAATCACCCACACCCAGAAATCTTCATCATACAAATGCCAATCCCTGTTGGGAATCGAACCCGAGCCTCGTGGTTGGTCGATTTAGTTAAGCGTGTACACTAGCCACTCGCCCAACGAGGCGCTCACCAGTAACTTCGCTGTTTGAGCCTTAAAAAAAGGCTAAACAAACACGTTTTCGAATTTGTAATATTAACTCATATTGTAATTTCTTAATCGGATTTGTTACAAGTTATAACAATTCCGACATGTACAAGAGAAGACCCTCGGGTCTACGACTCCAGAATATTGGCCAAAACTTTGAGACTTTGTTAGGACGATAACATTTTCAATATTGGAACGACTATTTAATTGTCCTTATATCGTTTTTGACCTATAACAAAAATCCTTTTTATTTAAAAAAAAAAATAAACACCCTTAGAACACTAGTCTAAAATTGAATTCCCAACCAATAAGATGCTGCCACGTCATCCTTGTGTAACATGTTATTGGTTGGATGTCAATTATTCTGGACAGTGTTAATAATACAGGCGTCTAATTTTTTTTTGTAGAAAGCCGTAACATGTATCCTATTAATGTTATAAATACGAAAGTTTTTATGTTTGTTTGTTTGTTACTCCTTCCTGCAATAACTACTAAACCGATTATCATGAAATTTGGTACACACGTAGAGCGTAACTTGGATTAACACATAGGATAGTTTTTATCCCGAAAAAAACGGCAATTATAGGGTTAAAATCAAATATTAGTTGTTCTATAGCTAACAATGTAGTAAATAATGTAGTAAACTTCGAATAAGTCATAGTACTGTTGATAGTAATACTGCGTTAGCGTCCTTAAACTAGGAATTTAATCCTCTTTCTCGTTTAACTTATTCTTTGCACGAAATCTAGTACAGCAAGCACCAACTTTAGGTGACAGGATTAGGTAAGCAGGATTACTGTTGCCAAATGTACGTGATAAATTAATTTCGTTTCATCGGGGATTTACTCCAGTCTAGAAAGTACATTTTGCAAGGTTGCAATTAGGGAAATGTCAAACGGGAATTGATTTCTTAGTCAGTAGCGGCTTCCTCATAATTACAAGCCATCTGGCAAATGCAGGACTGCACTGCCAATACACGACCGATTACACAACCGCATGTTACTTGAAGAACAATTTTGTTTTTTTTTTAAATTAAAATATTTTAGAAAGCTATCTATCAGAATGTGCTCTCGTCGTCTCGTCGTCGTCCATGACTTTGGTGTTTTAAGAAAATTGATAAAAGAAGGCGTTACTTTGCGGAAATCCATACTTAAATCCAAATAAAATTATTTAATTTGCAATTTTCCGCCTAAAAATGTATACGTATTGTATATGAATGAATTGGACTTACCGGAAGCTAAAACTCCCAAATATATCCATCTTCACACACCACACACCACTAAACTGTTTTATTAGCACTAACAATACACACTATTAAAAAAAACTCAACGTGCTTGTCGCTTCGTAACCGAAGCATCATCAGGAGAATTCGACTGTACTCCAAGAAGGTCGAGCAGATACAACATTTTGTGTTTTAATTTTGGCATTTGCCATTAGTCAAGTTTAAGGTTGCATCTAGTAACCAGATTTTGCAAAGGAGTTAATATTCAGAATCAGTCAAATGTGGTCATTGAAAGTCAGGATTTTGGGTATTGTGGTGGTTTCCTTACACCAGCTTATCAAGTGAGATTTGGCGGCAACGAGGAAATACATGAAAAACACTTATTTCATTATGAATAATTCACTAGTGCACTTCAAACTAAATACTATCAAAATTGACTATTTCTTTTTCTACTACACAAAATTCAATAATGATGAAAAAAGTACTCCCATCTTTTCTTTCTCCATGCCATTCTCGATGGCACCAAAACTTCCTTGGCTCCTTTCAAAAACACGAGTCTACGGTTTCTCTAACTACTTCTGTAACTGACACCCTTGTTCGGTTGTAGAGTTTTATAATAGCCGAGATTGGTACTGCCACCTCACCTATTCCTGCCTTCATAACAGCAATCCTCGAAACTTGTACTGTTCTGAAATTGGAAGGTAGGACAGTCAGTTAACTTTAGTTACGTTAAACCTTAGTATTCTATCCATTTGTAGTCTAGTGGCCCGGTGTTCACGTTGACTACATGAAGGTTCGATTATCAGCACGATAGCCTAATATGTGCTTTTTCGATTTTCCAAAAAAAAGGAATGTTGGATCAGTTTGGTTAGTGCCCAATTGGTGACAGGTTTTCAAATAAGTTAATCGTTTAACCTCTGCCATCAACTTCGAAGATACGTGACATTCTAATTATTGGTTGGCACCTTTAACATCTTAAGTGTGATAGGTCACAAGTTTTCCTATGAATGGTAACATAATGCTTCTTTACTATTAATGAATCTTGTTTGCCTTCCTAAAAAACATCTCTATTTTGTCTATAAAGTCGATATCCTTATTTAGTCATAACCATAAAAGGCAAACTAATAAAACTATTAAATATCTCGTCTATCTGCCTTGCCCTTTACCTGCCTATATCAGTGTCAACCTGTCGTGATAAATATAAAATACAATTTTTCCTTGTAAGATACTAAATCGAAATGTGATTGATTCTAGTATTTATTACTCTTACATCTTTATTTACTTGTGGATATTTCTGTTAATTTACTTTGGTTCTGAGACATCCATGTAAATCCATAACTAGGTATGTTATGGATTTACATGGATGTCTCAGAACCGAAAATAGTATGAAACATCCATTACTAATATTATAAATGCAAAGTCTGTCTATGTCTGTTATGCTTTTCCTGCTAAACCGCTTTACGAGTTCAAAAATAGACTGCTTTTATTTTCAAAAAACAACCTATGGACTATAATAAATAAATAAATATCCCTGGACAAATCACACTAACCTAACCTAACCCCAAAGTAAGCAAATTAAATGCTTGTGTTATGGGTATTAGTCAACGACTCTACTAATACATAGAAATACTTAAATAGGTACCAGAATATATTTCATAAACACTCAGACCCGGAAATGCAGACATCTAAATGTTCATCTCACAAATGCCTGCCCCCGTCGGGAATCGAACCCGAGCCTCGCGGCTTGTCGATGTAGTTAGGCGTGTACGCTAACCACTCGACCAACGAGGCGGTCAAATAATGGTAAAGGAAAGTTTGTATGAATATCTGTTTCTATGCTAATGGTAATGTGTATTGCTGAGGGGTTACGCAATTTATTCTGACGAAATTTTAAAACATCAATAATTGTTTTCTGTTGATAAGGTAAACACTTAAAGTCCATACAAATTAAATAAATTGGTACATAGTGAAATATGTTAGTGTTTTTTAAAAGATTTCTTAACACAAAGTTTAATTTTATTTTGTAAAATATGAAAACTAGATGTTTGCTAGCGACTTTGTCACTGTAAATAGTTATGGCTCATCCTTATGGACTTGTTTTTTTTATAAAAAGTACCCTATGTTTGAACTCGAGCATCGACCACACATCCCTGTGTGGTCGATGAACTCGAGTAATATTTGAATAATAAATTTCAGCAAAATTGATACAGCGATTAAGACTTGAAAGCCTGACCGCTATCTGCCGGCAGGCTTTCGCGTTTATAATATTAGTACAGATATTTCATTTAATATGTCCTTAATTCTGAGTGCAGGTGTTTTTAAAAAAATATTTAGTATTATGTATTTCTTTGCAATTACACATATATAATTTGACTGATTTTAATTTAAATTTTATCTTGTGAATGTGATTTTAAAGGGTTTTTTTAGGTCAGAACTTGTCAGTGAACAGCCAGTTCCGATGTAATGGAATTAATAAAAATTAATGTAATAATTTTAATTTATTAATCTACCCATATAAAATATACATGATTTGGCTGCTTTGGGATAAGGATAAGGATATAATTTGCCCACAGACGTTTATTTCCTCGCGTCAGCTTTATCGTTTATTGCTCTGTGATATTAACTAAGCTTCAATCCCCGTTAAACTCGGTCCATTTCAAAGATTACGTCAAAGGTTACGACGAATAAATGTTTTAATAAACTAGCTGTGCCGACGGACGTTGTCCTGTCCTGAGTATCAATATTGTTTATTTTCATGTGATCCCACTTCTGATAACAACTAACACGACAAAAAAATAATTAGTGATGTTTGTGTCCGTTCACGCGTGACCAAGGGAAATAGGGATTTATGTTATTAATAATTGAAAATGAAACATGCCAATAAATAAAAATACAAGATAAGGATATGATTAAGATATGAACTTTTGTGTTTTATAGTGGCTTTATGATATCGTTTCTAGGATCAATTACGAGGAAGTCAAGGAAAATGTTTTTCCGGTTCTCACAATAGAATATTCTTAGTCGGGTAACACACTTGAGTTTGAAAGATTCAAAATAAAATTAATTGGTTAGTAAAGTATGTACATATATTTACCATTTTTTTATTTATTTCAGTATTTATTTAAGTATTTCTATGTATTCGTATGAAAGAAGCATAATATGCTTACTTTCGGGTTGGATCAAATTGTGTAATGTGTCCAAGGATTATTATTAACTAGGTGCTACCTGCGGCTTCGCCCGCGTTTTCACAGAAACCCGGTGTGCGATCGGGATTAAAAATAGCCTATATGTTAATCCAGGTCACAATCTATCTGCCTTCCAAATTTCAGACAAATCCGTTCAGCCATTCGAGCGTGAAAGAGTAACAAACATCCATACATACATACTTACAAACTTTCGCATTTATAATATTAATAGGATTGATATCCGAATACGCAACACAAAAGATCTTGTGTTTACTAGACTCTGTTCGTCTATGAATGTTTATTTCTTGATGGTTCTGTACATTTAATGTATGGTTCGAACAAGAAGTTAAACGTCAATAGATTTTAATTCTGCGAATGTCTAAATATAAGACAGTAATCAAAATTCAGAATAGCTGACCCCAGACGCTTTAAAATCGTAAAAGGTAAA
>NJDC01005790.1:0-14795 GCA_002245475.1 Calephelis virginiensis | reverse complement strand
GTATTCAAAGTGTTTTTTTGTTAAATCAGTATAATGCGTTAATGGGGAGGCCAGAGGAGTATACATTTTTAACTTTTTAAAATAATAATGTTTTAAATTAAACAATTATCGTGAATAGACCATGTGTGCCTGATAAAAGGCCATATTATTTATTGTTTAAGCATAGTAAAATAATAATATAATAAGTTCAACATATAAAAAATCTCTAGACCATTGAAATTCAAATAGCGTATATTCACCCAAATAAATAATTATAATTTCATATCATCTTTAAAAATATGAAAAATATAGCACGCATCTTAAATTAGTTTAATTTGTGAACAGCAGAATCACCACCAGTGATAACTTGAACAGGCGCCTATTTTTTTATGGTAAAGCGGAGTGTCTTTTACTATCTTTAGTCAATATTCATCAGAATTGGCTTGAAAGAATAACAGACAGATTTTCGCAGTTTTAGTAATAAATATAAATATCTGTTTCACTTTTAGCTATTAGTAAAATTTTGTAGTGTATGGTAGGTATATAGGATTAAATTTAATCTATCTTCAACGTCGATTTACAATAAATTATAAAGCTTGTAATTAATACAAATACGTAGTAAACATTGTTAAACAAAATTTATTTTGTAACATAAATAAAATAATAAATAAATAAACATCCCTGGACAAGTAACATGCATTGAATCTACCCAGAAGGTACGCAAATTATTTGCTTGTGTTATGGGTGTTAGTCAACGATACTAATACATAGAAATACTTAAATAGATACCAGAATAAATTTAATAAACACCCAGACCCGTAAATGCAGACATCTAAATGTTCCTCACACATTTGCCTGTCCTCGTCCTGATCCTCGCTTTTGGTCGGTGGAACTAGGCATGTACACTAGTTCTTCGATCAACGAAGCGGTCAAATAAATCATTTGTTCAACGCTACAATCCGGTAGAATATATTAAATATATATTTTTTATGATATTGGAAGGCAAACAAGCAGACGGATTTCCTGATGGTAAGAAATTCACGCCGCCTAGAGACACCAAAGGTGGTAATGGTGCGTTGCCAACCTGAGGCCGGGATGATAGGCATTGAGCAAAAGTAAGTCTCTTTATACTTAAATATACGAACATTTGTAACAGAATCTTAGCACATGTACCTATTACGCAAATGAATAATTATAATTTCATTTCATTTTTAAAGATTTTTAACATTCTAACCAATTATATACATCCACTCGCTTTCTGTTCAAGTCTCTTGAAAGGACCACTTTCGAGTTTGTATTCTGATAAAGCAAAAAACTCTTGCGGGAGTGATAATACGAAATTGTGTCGCCAAACTTATAATGGAACCCTAAACTCATCCATATCACAGGAAAAGGGCGGGGACAGGGATTTAAATCATGCCGGATATTTCTAAATGCGCGGTTATGTTTAGGTTCAAGTAATTTTTATCTAACCTTAATCTTTTATTTGTTGTTCTTTTTTAAAGTCAAGGCTAAATGTCCATAACGTTAAACCAGCCTTTCCCAAAGTGGGCGATAACGCCCCCTTGTGGGCGCTGCAAGCCTAGAGGGGGGCGGTATAAATCTTGAATAAAAATGTTTTTTTTTTAACTCCAGGCAAAACAAATATACTATTGAGGTTATTGACATGAAAAAAAACGAGGTGGAGGGCGCTACAAAACAACTGATTTTCAAAGTGGGCTTTAGATGAAATAAGTTTGGGAACCTCTGCGTTAAACTATCCTTTGGTTCTCACTTATCGTGTTATTTATTGGCTACAAACTGGGGTTCTGTTTCAAGTTTTCCCGTACAGGGAAGACCTAAAATGTTGGTTTACCTAGTTTTTCTTATCTTTAAACTTTCCCTAGACTTTCAAAAATAATTCAACACTAAATTTAGCCAAATCGGTTCAGCCGTTCTCGAGTTTTAGCAAGACTAAAAAACAGCAATTTATTTTTATTTATTACTAGCTGACTAACTTCGTATCGCTTGACATTAATGCTGCGATAGTAGCGCAGTCTGCCGCACCAAATGTAAAACATTCCAAAATCAACGACTACTTACAGATAAAAAAATAATGATGAAAACATTTTCCAGAGGACCAAATTTTGAATCTAAACCATTCTCGAATCCCCTTGAACACACACAAAAATCATCAAAATCGCTCCAGTCGTCTAAGAGGAGTTCAGTGACAAACACACGATTTAAGGGATTTCGTTAAATAACTTATTTATTCAATTCTTTGTAACAATTATTCTCTAATCCTGGAAGTATCAGACGAATGATGTACGCGAATATTTGAGAATGTTTGTATACGTCAAACTTTACGTCAAAACTTTAGAACCAATTTTTATGATTTTTTAAATTACATGGGTTAATTTTTATGATATACTTGGGGCTGCGGGTATTAAAACACTGGTAAAGCTGCGGGCGGTTAGGGATTGAGATATACAAATCAGAACAGAATACTAATGACTCGTTTTGCTCTCACTTTTAACGTAGAAAACGATATCAAACTGCGTCAGTAAATGAGTTAACTACATGTATTTAACCAACGGATTAAATAATATAGTATAGTAGAATGATACTTTTTGTGATCTTGTACTTAAATGTAACAATTTCTCTCGTAAAGTCCGTAATAAGGATTTATTCAAGGCCAATGCATTCCAAACCATTTGAAGGTGCGTACTATCTCGCATACGTCACAACAAATCTCTGTCTGACATGCGTATTCCAAATAATCATATCTTATCAAACGATTGTGCAAATGAGAGCAGTCTTAGGCTAGCTCTCGTGCTTACAAGGTCTAATCGAACCCTAACCAGAAGCTTACCTTTAGCATTCGACGACACGGCGCCGCTTCGAGTGAACGTCGGAAAGTAATCGGCTCACGTTACTATCACTGAATAGAAGCGCGAAGTCGATTTTAACGTGAGATGCCCTGGGCCCCGCACGCCTCGTCCCCCCTCGCAGGGCTATGGCGACCCTTCTCGATAAATTCAAGAGGGAACAAGGAGGATTACGCCGGTCCAGATCCGTCCGAGCTTCCTTGCGACTGATAAGCAATCGTTGGAAGCCGAAAGACGAAGACACAGAAGATTTTCAATCGCACATATTTAACACGGAGAAGAACACCGTCGCGTATACAGGAATCGAAGGAACATATAAGGCGAAAACCCCAGTCATGGCAAAAAGAAAGCTTGACTGTTCGAAGCAGAGGAAGAAAAGTGGAGATATCGATCTAACTTTGAAACCTCAAAGACATAGACGAGTGGAGAAATCTAAATTCAGTGATTTATTTAACAAAAAGCAAAAGAGTGTGTCAGCGAAGGAGTTACTAGTGCCAGATAAAATTCCTCCCAAAGCAGCTGCTATTTTGCATATTAATTCTGAGGACGTGAATATTAAAGGGAAATTGGAAAGTGTGAAAGTGGAACTGGCTACTCAAAAACGGACTAGACGAGGGTCTGAAAGTGACATGTGTGAGAAAAGCAGAGGTCATGTGAATCAGGCGTTCGTATACAGCACACCACCAAAGGATAGAAGACTTCCCCTGTCTCCATCTGCATGTTTGAGTAAGTATACCTTTTCTATCCTGTTACAGAGCTTATTCGAAGATATTTTATCTGACTATAGACATATAATGTTCATTATGACATATATATTGTGTGTACATGAAAAGTAATTCAATTTTACTTGACACTTTAAGATATGCCACTTTTGTAATCAGGTACAAAATGTTGAATTAAATTTGCTTAATCTCACCCCAAATATTCCAGCCAAAAACGTGGTTAAAACTATAATATCTATTGAATTAGGAATCGTCGCGTTCTGGCTGGGTGGGTAAACTTACAAAATTTGTCTAGTATCCGCACAGTTTGGTTGATAAAGTCTTGAAAACCACATTGTATCGGCGGCGTATATTTCCTACCATTACGGAATCCGCCTGCTTGTTTGTCAAACGCTCTCATAAAAAACTTGCCCCTGTCTCCATGTACGTGTCTGATTTGAATAGTTGAATACGTATATCTTTTATCTTTATAACGGTATAAAAGATTTTCTTTTGTATAAATAGTGATTTGTTTATACTGATATACAAGAATCACGTATGTTCTGTGTGCCCATGTAATTTAAAACAGGCAACTGTATGAGGATATAATTTGGTGTGGAATCTTCCAGGATATCTTAAACATAAAAGTTTGGATGTTTGTTTCTTTTCACGCTATTTCAATCATACAAAGACTGGAAAATTATGCAGATTATCTTTTAAAACCAAGACATTATACTCATTCTACGTAACAAACTATGAGACTGTTTTTTGGGCAGCAACATGCCCGGGTAGGGATCCACGACTTACCTATTTCTGGTCCAATAATAACTGTCATGTTCCAGCCTGGAGGGTAGCTGGAAGACTTGCACAATAGGCCTTACATCCAGGCCACAGGACAGTGATGCACCTGTAACATCTATATTACCTATAGGCCACGGTTATCTCTTACCATCAGGAAAGACGTGTGCCTATTCGCTGACTTCTCTCAAGAAAAAATTAAACAATAGGACTGTTTTTTTGTTACATGCTAACACGATAGACGAAATATAAATTTTTTAAATTTTCCTTTGATACGCTAAACTTACAAAAATTATCTTACATAAGAACCTTCGCCATTCAAACAATAATTTATACAAAAAAAAAAGCATATGAAAGGAGTTAGGAGAGGACAAGATCTGTCTGATCGATTAGTTTATTATAGATGTTAGTTACACTATTTATAACTCAAGAAAGGCTGAACTAATTTAGCTGAATATGGTTGGGGAGGAAGCTTAGAACCAGGTGACGGACATAGGTTACTTTTCATGTCGTTCAATGTCGAGAAAACTAGGAAAAACCACAACTTATTTTTTCCCATATAAATTGAACGGGCGGAACAAATTTCGTCGGAACAGCTAGTTATACATAACCGATAATTATTATTCGAATAGCGGCGTCTCCAACTATCAGAACCCTTAATGTGAGAAGGAGATTTTAGAAGTGCAACATTAGTAAAAATTGATAAGGAATAAACGTTTTTGATTTTTTATAGTTCACTATCTAGGTATCATAAAATACACGTATTTAACGACAGACAGGTTTTTAAAAGATGTAAACATCACACGTCAAATTATCTTTTTACAGGTCTTTTCGCACAAGTGGTTTTATTATTAATTAAAGTTTATTACTAATTAATTGTAAACTTAACTAAATAAATAACGTTTAATTGTTAAAATAACCTCTATGCTACACTCTGGAATAAAATAGGTCAATTATAATTATTTATTATTAATCAGTTATTATTATATTATTATTGAAATTGCTGTGATTATAATAGCAAACAAGCTAGGTTCTTTCCCATTGGAAAGATAATCTTAGGCCTTGTTTGCAAGTCTAACAACTACCTTACTTCATAGGAAGGAACGCAATAACAGCTGTAGCTGTAGCGGCAGAAATAAGTAACGCAAAACCATTAATCTGGGTAAGCTGCACTAACCTTATCTTTGTTTGAGAAGTCTTCAACTAGTAGATGGCTATTGCTATATTTATCCTAAATTAACACAAAAACAACAACGGTAGAAATAGATGTTAACGAGTAATAAGTATCTAACAAACTGAGGAAAAAATAAAATGGACTACTTTTTCTCGATATCTAAATGGATTCCAGGGAGAAAGCTAAATAACTTTAATATTACTGGTGAAGACGCGGGCAAAGATGACTATTCATAAAATTATAAGTCACAATTTTTCATTAGTTAGATTGAAAAAAATGTATATGAATGGCACAGGAAAAGCGCCACATTGACATTCTGATTGTTTAGAATTATGTATTACAGATTTTTAAAAAAATTGTGTGTGCGATCCACACACGATGGAAGTGAAACTTCAGTAAATCGACAATAGAATGAGATGAATATATATTTGTGTCTCTTACCTACAAAAGAATGAGATGAATATATATTTGTGTCTCTTACCTGTCGTTTTTCCGTTGCACCTGTTTTGAAATCACGACTCTAAAGAAGTTTCACTTTAAAAATGTGATAAATGAAACGCGTTCCTAAATAGCTGTTATTGGCACGTTCTAGGATTCAACGATTATGGGCCCTTTTTATTGCGTTCCCAATGTAATGAACGCGTTTTTTTCTAAAATTTGATTTTTCACGCCAACTTCAGATAATGTTGGTTCTTATTCCTAAGTTTTTCGGTAACACGGCCTGATTGGAAGTAGGTGGTATACTTCCTTCAAAGTTTACCTTTACCTGCTCCATTCACATGTGGATGGGTCCTACGCTATTATTCGTCTTTAAATCGTGTTTTTTTCCCAATCGCCAGATTGAAGTGCAAATGAGTTTGTATAAGCGATAATAACCTCAGAACTGTTGCTATTTCAGTCGCGTAATTCATCGTAATGGTCTATAAATTATTAATTTTTCCACTTCATTGACCCATGAGAGAATAATGACGGGTTTA
Organism: Calephelis virginiensis; assembly: GCA_002245475.1. Taxonomy (NCBI): domain Eukaryota; kingdom Metazoa; phylum Arthropoda; class Insecta; order Lepidoptera; family Riodinidae; genus Calephelis; species Calephelis virginiensis. Next base: position 8,299 of record NJDC01005790.1, on the reverse strand, counting down.
TTGTATTACGATGATGCTTCGGTAATAATATATTGCGATGGCCTGCCAAAGTTGTTCCTGATTGGAATATTTTTTTTATGATATTGGAAGGCAAACAAGCAGACGGATTTCCTGATGGTAAGAAATTCACGCTGCCTAGAGACACCAAAGGTGGTAATGGTGCGTTGCCAACCTGAGCGTCATGACATTATGGCGGCAGGAAAAGGTAAGGCGGTGGTACCAATCCGGGTGAGTCGCTGCGAAACTCTACCACCTAGAATATAATTATTAATCTAGAGAACCTGATCATAATATTTTAAGTTGTGAATTTCTTAACGTAAGCCTTGTCTATGAAGTATGTTTCTCAATAATTTTCCTCGTGTCCGTCCCGGCTTTTTTGCAGAATAGACCATCTCCCTTCTTGCCAGTTAGCTCATTAAAGGCGAGCATAGGCTTACCGTCACTAACACCGTGACATCTTACAAGGTGGTAGAGTTTCGTACCGACTCGCCGAAATTGGTACCAACACCTTATCTATTCCTGCTGTCATAACGTCCAATGCTTGCCATTGACGTGTTCCGGTTTGGAGAGTAAGGTATCTGGTAAATTTACTTTTGCTCGAGGACTAACATCGTAGCCTCAGGTTGGCAACGCACCATTACCACCTTTAGTGTCTCTAGGCGGCGTGAATTTCTTACCACCAGGAAATCCGTCTGCTTGTTTGCCTTCCATTATCATAAAGCAAAATCTAAAAAACCTTTCCCTTCTACGAAAAAAATGGAAATTGACCAAATCAGAACATCTGTTCTCTAGTTTTACTGCGACTAACGAATGGCTAATGGTTTTTATGTACAAAACTTCGTATATTATGCCCATATTCAAATATAACGGCCTTAGGACCGCTTTCATATTCCTGGGTTAAATATGGAGTTAGTAATAAGAATACTTATATATTTATTTCACATGGACTAACCTATAGGTTAACCTATAACCTGTAGGTTATTGTTAAACTAGCCGTCCTGACGAACTTCATATCGCTTAGCATTAAGAACTACTAACAGTTTGAATATAAAAAAGTAAGGTATTGTTTTTCTCACTTTCCCTAAAGTCTTTCCAGATTTTCTCTTTGTAGGAACCTCGTCCTGACAATAACCAATACAACGAAAAAAACATTAGCAAAATCGGTCCTTCCGTTCAGGCATGATGCGATTATCACGCGAAATGGGGATTAATAACCCAGGAGTATGCAATAGTCTTTGTTTTAAATATTATCTTAAGGGGCCATGTATGCTAAAATACGTCAGCATTAAACTGTTTTTTCATACAAAGCAATTATGGATCTTGGCGACAAAAATACACAAGATTAACATTAATATGCTTTATAAGACTAGTGTTTCCAAAACACGATTCATTTCACTTTGCTCGATAGAAAAAAATCAAAAAGTTTTTTGAAAGCAAAACCCAACTGTCAACTTCAATTATGAAAATATCGACACCAGATTTAACATAAACATAGACAACTATTATACCTAAAAGATTACTGTTTCAGTTTTTATATTTTTTTAAAATTACTTTTATAGTGTCAAAAATAGTGATTTAGCGCTTAAGACATTTACTTTAGAGCGCAATATTTCATAGTAATCATGGAACGGGGGAGTGCGCTGATTGGCTCTTCTGGCTGACTAAGTATGGGGCCTTAAGCCTATTATGCAAGTGTTCCGGCTACATCACCCTGCTGTCCGGAACATGAGAGTCATTATTGATGCAGGGTTCCAATACCTAGTAAGGCATTGGATCGCTATCAAGGCCCCATCCTTAAGCGTGACCAAACAGTTCACTTTAAAAGTTATCAAAAATGTGTTTCTATCTTTAATCAAGAAATCCCCAGAACATCTACACCAAGCACGGATAGTAATTTAATATTATTTTGTCTGGAACACAGCTGCTTCCATATTTCACCGAATGTAAAAAATGATTATCAGATCGTCGTCGGTCGGTTTTTTTTCACGTTTGGTACTCGATTATTCGGCTAATCAAGATTAGATTTTTATGTTTTTTTTTTTTAAAGGTAGGGTGGTAGGTAGTCGGAGGTAGTTCCATATATAATACACTAGCTGCTACCTGCGGCTTCGCCCGCGTTTTCACAGAAACCCGGTGTGCGATCGGGATTAAAAATAGCCTATATGTTAATCCAGGTCACAATCTATCTGTCTTCCAAATTTCAGACAAATCCGTTCAGCCATTCGAGCGTGAAAGAGTAACAAACATCCATACATCCATACATACAAACTTTCGCATTTATAATATTATAATAGGATTTGACCATGAACCAGCAAGTAGTTTTTGAGTCGTATTTAAACATGCATATTTTTTCTGTACCTAGACGAAGTGATATTTGAAGCTGGTTTTCGCAGATTCGTTGCTCTTATATTATCGTCTTTTTAAAAAATTATATGCATTTCATCTGCTTTATTTTTATTTTATCTACTCATCATATGAAGTACCTGCAACACAAATTTGTCTATAAAATTGAGAGATAAAAAAGTATTTTCACGCCCGTGTTTCCGAAGTTTTATGTAGAGATAGAACCAGGTTTATTAAACTCACGGTGGGATGGGTTGCAAACTTATCGCCTACCAGGCACTTTAATCCGATTAGGCCAACGTTGTTTTACACATTTTTGAGTTAACTGTCTGAAATCGAACGCGGGACGACATTTAGTCAGTTCCATACAGGACCAGTAAACCACTGAGAGTTTGAAAGTTATATAAAATGGTTACAAAACATATGCACATCCTCGTGCACTAAGGTGACAATGTTATTTTCAAATAAAACGGGACATCGATTCCTATAGTCAAATACCAGGTTTAATGAACGAACATAGCTATAAATACCTTATACCATAAATAAATAAATACCCCTAGAAAAACTACACAAATTGAGTCTAACCCTGGAGTAAGGCAATTAAAATTATATAATTATCATTTTGTTTACGCAATAGTAGGTACATACGTGAACATTCACGCTTAGTCACTTTTGTGGTAGGCAGAGAGTATCGAGTGCCAAAAGTAGGTAGGCATACCATAATAACTAGAGAAATTGAAAAAGTAAATTTAAAACTATAAATTATATTTCTTTTATCTATGCTATTGCAGGGTATATAAAAACGTAAATATTAAATATAATATATATAATATTGCAAGTATTAAAAATAAAAGAGCTTTAACGTATGCTCAAAACAGTACAGTATTTTCAAAATGGTACATTTTGAAAATACTGTACATTTCTGCACCCCGGAGCTATGTTAGGAAACATCGGGGCAGAAAAACGGGACGTTCCTGTTCAAAACGAGCTATCTGGTCACACTATCGTACACCGAAAATGAAAATGAGCCGGTCTAATTAATTTTTGAAATGTGAAGTAGTATTGAAAAGTGCCGTCGACCGCTGGCATCACATCAATTTGAATTAGTAATTACGATTTCCCTTTCCGATCTGTGCCACTTATCTTGAGTGGTTGTGCCCTCTCACTCATGTTTCACAATTAGAAATGGTTTAATGGATCTGAACGTGGGGTGGATCTCGATGAGTGTGTGGGTGGTTCTCTACAAGTATATCAGATTTTCTCTAAGTGTAAAAAAGACTTTGAAACGTTTTTTGGGAACCTCTGTTAACCTGTATTGGATTGGGCTCCTTTGCAGAATAGAACACCTGCCTTGCTGCCAGGCAGCTCTTAGAAGGCGAGTGTAGGCTTATCGACACCAAAACCATGACATCTGACTAGGTGGTGGTAGAGTTTCGCAGGGACTCACCCAAATTGGTACCACTATTTTATTCCTGTCGCCATAACGTCAGCGCTTGCCATTGATTTTTCCGGTTCGAAGGATAAGATAGCTGATAAACTTAATTTTGCTTAAGGCTTAAAATCCCGGCCTCAGGCTTCAATTTTAGTGTCTCTAGGAGGCGTGAATTTCTGACCATCAGGAAATCCGTCTGCTTGTTTGGTTTTTAATATAAAAAAATAGAAGTGTATTTTTTTTGTATTTACTGGAAACAAATAAAACATAACTTAAAAGCAGTAAAGTTGCAAAAAGTTGGTAAGTATCAGTTTGAATATTACTTAGTCCAAGTACAAAAAAAATTGAGCTTACTTCTCGATGTCTATAGGATTCCATTATCAGATCCAGTCTTGGTAATAAACCACCTCGAAAGTATGTTCTTTTTTAAACAAAAAATGTTTTTTAATATTGTACAAATGGTAGAAGTCGGAACGTGTATAATCTCCTTTTTTCAGTCTGTTGAAATGTTCTCCCAGTAATTTGAAAACAGAACATGGACAATTTTAATGAAAGCAGGGTCGAGGTTTGGCGCCATCGTGAAAGAAGATGGTCGTAGTTTTTTCGTAATGATTGAACTTCGTGTCAATTATGAGTAAAATTTGTTGATTTAGGTGGCAATTATTTCAATTTTGTTTAGTTTAAGTGCATAAGTGAAATGTTTATGAAAAAAATTATGTGTCTTTCCTTATTACCGCCAAATCTCACAAAATGAGCTTGAGTAAGGAGGCCACCGCTTTACTTAAGACCCAGACATGACTTTGACTCATCTACTATGATTTACGACTTATGACTTGAAATGACTTATAATTGTTACAAAGAATTTATTCATACGGAAGACGTGGCAGCATAGCCTAAAGGTCTTAGCGGATATGGCAGAAAGGGGCAAATTAACTTTAAAAAAATAAAGCAGGGTCAATCTAATAGATGACATTGAACAAATGTCAATTTCTGTAAATAGGTACTTGTCAAAACAAATCATAAAAATGCATTATATTGACATAAGTACAATAAATATAATGTATTTTAAACTGAAATGGTAAAATCAAATCTGCAATACTAACTTTGAACTAACAAATAATGGTATTACAGAGACACAGTGTCAAACGATGAACTGTCAAACGTGACCTATTTGATTGACCCTGCGTTAGTGTCTTTCAAGTTTATTAATTTAATCAATTAAAATAAAACTCACTTGAAAGTTCTCGATGAGTGTGCTTCTCTTAAAGTATATGATCCGATTTTCTGTAAGCCACATGGGGAAGGACTTTGTCACGTACGACGTACTTTGGATACTTTCATAATTGGACCAAAATGGAATGTTATATTAATTATAAACAAAATAAAATGAATATTTAAAAGCCTCTGTGTTTTAGCGGTCCGGCGTCGCACTTAATATTTTAAGGTCCCGGGTTCGATCCCCGTGTGGAACACCAAAACGTAAATGTTTTTTTTTTCGTTTTTCCAATTTGAAAAAATGTTGCTTGAGATTGGATGTGTGTCCGGTTGGTGTTAGACTTGCCACCTATCACATTATGGGGCTTAATGTCTTCGCCGAGCCGTGGTGCTCTGGTAGTGCCTCTACATCTTCGGGGAAGGCCTTGCACTCATAAAGGCGGTACCTTACTCTCCGAAGCGGAACATGACTCTGTCATTATGGAATCAGAGATAGCTCTAGGGCAGGGTTCCTAGGTCACTGCACACAACTCTGTCACCAATGGCCTTGTTATAGAATCATGTAACGTATGCTAGTCTCTTACGAGCTGTAGGAAGGGCATGCAGGAAGCCACAATCTATTCTACACAAGAGACTTGGACCTATACGAAAACTCAACCAATTTAATGCTAAATACAACTAACGAGGTTTTATAACGCTACTGAATACTGAAAAATCTTATTTAAACTACCCAACTTCACAGTACATTTAAAAAGCATTGATAGGAAGGAAAGTCTTTTTTAAAAGATACAATACAATAACTCTTTATTGTGCACCAAATACAGAGAAATTACAAATACATCAAATAAAACTTAAATTATAAGATACACAAAGGCGGCCTTATCGCCAAGTCAGCGATCTCTTCCAGGCAACCCTTAAGTATGGAACAAGATTTAGCAGAAAACAATGTAATGGTGCTTTTAAAAATATAAAAATGCATCTACTAATATACAAAATAAATCATCCTAAAAGCAGAAGCCTGTTTTAATTATAAGTATTAGAATTTAGAACAGCCTTTCCCAAAGTGGGCAATAACGCCCCCTTGTGGGCGCTGGAAGCCTAGAGGGGGGCGGTATAAATCTTGAAAAAAATGTTTTTTTTTTTTAACTAGGCGCAACAAATATGTTATTGAGGTTATTGACAAGAAAAAAACGAGGGAGGGGGGGCGCTACAAAACAACTGATTTTCAAAGTGGGCGTTACATGAAATAAGTTTGGGAACCTCTGATTTAAAACAAGCAATAAGATTTCAGCCTTTTCATTTCACTGGAATGTACATGACTTCTCACTCTGTTTAACAAATTGAAATGTTAATAGAACATCTGATTTCTGAACGTAGGATAATTCTAAACTAGTTTGTGAATGGTTTTCTACAAGCATGTGTCATATCTATTGAATCATTTGCATACATATAATATATTGGCAATGCCAAACTATGTACTCATTTGTTTTCTCAGTTTCTGGCCTTATCAAAAAATACTTTATTTTCGTAGTTTCTTATTAAAAAAACACTTATCACACTGATGGACTTAGTGTCTTCGGCTTCGGTGGGTGCCCTAGTGGTGCTTCTGCCTACCCCTTCCCGGATATGGGCGTGAAACAACTCGAATATTAAGTTTTGCTGATAAAATAAATATGCAATACCAAATTCTTCTATTCCTTACAAAAAGATGATAAATCTTAAACTGTTGACAGATGACGATTATTAAACGATTCTGATACGATTTTTGTGCGACATATTTTGTTGCATATCCATAATTTTCAAAAAAAAAAGATAAGTATTGGAACGAAAACAAGCAGACGGATTTCCTGATGGTAAGAAATTCACGCCGCCTATAGACACCAAATGTGCTAATGGTGCGTTGCCAACCTGAGGCCCAGATGTTAGACCTCGAGCAAAAGTAAGTTTTATCATACCCACCGAACCGGAACACGTCAACGGCAAGCACTGACGTTATGGCGGCAGGAATAAGTAAGGCGGTGGTACCAATCCGGGCGAGTTAGGGATTTGTAACAGACCATATGTCGTCCTGTCTCGCATCTCATATGAGGCGAGGTTAAATTAATGACTCATTTAAAATGAAAATTAAAGAAAATTTACTGAAAAGAAGCCATTTTTATTGTTTATGTTATGAACTTTATCGATAACTACAAATGAGTATCAATTATTGGTTAGATAATACAAACGTTACGCCCTAGATCCGACGGGTATACAATTTCTAGGTACAAATGATACATAACAGGCGATAATAATCCTGAATGTGGCAAAATGTAATTTGTATGGCCTCGTAATAACTTGTCTAATAATTATTTATTAGCTAATAATTAATACTGATTGGTAATTTGTTGCACTACCCCCTGTTGATTACAAGTAATTTATCACTAAACAGATGTAAGATTCAGGTGCGTTCGTCACTAACACCGTGACGTGAGTTTTCAGGCGACTCGCTTGGATTTGTCATTACCTTAACGTCATTGCTTGTAACTGTCGAAGGAGTCTGGAGGGCATTTGCTAAATTTACTCATTTCAGAGGTTTCACACCCTAGCTTCAATTGAGGAGGCATCATTAATACTTTCTATACCTCTTATCGTCGGTGCTTGGTGTAATTCCATTCTTGACACAGTTTATTTAGAAACACTTTTACTTTCCACAATATATATATATATATATTATGGTTTAGCCAACCGGTTTCGTTATACAAGCGTCACACAATATATAAAGGTTATATAACCCTGATGATGCTTGTATAGCGAAACCGGTTGGCTAAACCATAAAAATAAAAAAATAATAAAATATATTGTGGAAAGTACAAGTGCTTCTAAATAAATTGTATCATTAATACTATTTACAAAAAACAGTATCTATATGGCTGAACATAGCCAGTATGTAATCGGCTCTATTAAATGGATCATAACCAACGAATAATGGTAGAGAGCTGTGCAGTGCTTGCTTGAGTAGCGATCCAATGCCTTACTAGGTAAGGATAAGTCCCTGCATCAATAATGACTCTCATGTTCCGGACAGCAGGGTGATGTAGCCGGAACACTTGCATAATAGGCTTAAGGCCCCATACTTAGTCAGCCAGAAGCGCCAATCAGCGCACTCCCCCGTTCCATGATTACTATTAAATATTGCGCTCTAAAGTAAATGTCTTAAGCGCTAAATCACTATTTTTGACAATATAAAAGTAATTTGAAAAAAATATAAAAACTAAAACAGTTATCTTTTAGGTATAATACTTATCTATGTTTATGTTAAATCTGTTGTCG
>NJDC01005789.1:52314-66188 GCA_002245475.1 Calephelis virginiensis | reverse complement strand
TTTTAAAACAGGAGGACCACAAATTTAAAGGCATGTTTTCTACGTGCTGATTGAACGCTATCTTTAATTTTGGGAAAAATACAGAAATCGCAGGGTGCTAGGTCGGGGCTATGCGCAGGATGAGTGACAAGATGTACTTTTTTGGAAGCTAAAAATTACTGTGTTTTGTTGGCCGTGTGTGAAGAAGCGTTATCATGGTGTAGGAGAATGTGGCTTTTGGGTCATATTTCGCGAACTTTTTCTAACACCCTGAGTAAACAAATGGTAGAATACCACTCGGCATTAACACTATTGATCTTCAAATGGATTGTACAGATGGGACCCGTAGTTGAGAAAAAAAACGCGATAATTTTTTTATCAACGCTTCTCGCCTGTCTCATTTTGTTCGCCTGTTTTCATTTTCAAACGCCCATTCACAAGATTGCTGTTTTTTTTCGGGTTTAAAACAATAAATTCACGTTTCGTCTGCTGTGACAATGTCATAAACAGCTTTAGAATGTCCGCGGTCGTTCTTCAGTAGCATCAGTAGCGTGCCCGCTTCTACACAGCTGTCAGTTCATGAGGGATCCAACGACAACAAAGTTTTCTAACATTCAATTTTTCGTGTAAAATTTTCTGATTTTGGCTCATACCAATCCCCAATAGTCCTCGAATTGTCTCATAGGTAATCCAGGGGTTTTCTTCAATTAACCGCTTAACAGTAGCCACGAAACGAAAATAACGTTGACGGCAGTTGAAGACCGCCCTTTACGAAATTCGTCATGTAAACAAACTCAAATTCAGCAAACCATCGCCTCAAGGTGCTCAAACAATGTGTTTCTCTCCCAAAGCATTTTGAAGACGAGCGGCACAGTCTTGCGGAGAAAGAGAACTTTTAAAATCATAAAAAAACATCGCTCTAAAATCTTTTGAACTTAATTTCATTTTCGTTGCGTACGTAGAACTTTGATGTGTGATAAAATAACAATTCCCGCGATTATTTTTTCCCGCCAATTGTTTTTTTTTATTAGTAAGAAGGTTGCAACGTTTTAAAAGTACAACATTCGAAATTCAAATAGTTTCGATTAGCTAGACGTGCTATACTTAAGTGCAATACTTTTAGTGTGCCCCATGTACTATGTAGATGTGTTATAATAATTATAACATTAATCATATATTTTTTTTAAATTTATACTTATTATAATTTTTTATGTCCTATTTCAAATTTAGTTTATTTCAATGACATAGATGGCGTTGTCATATATCGGATACTTAGGTTTATGCCTCCATTACTGACTCAAATGGGTCAGTAATGGTGTTTTATGATAAGTAAACAAATGTTTGGGCGGTTATAAAAACATAAACAATTTGAAGATATCTATGTAAACAATTTTTTTTTTAAATATTTCGTTTATGTTTTAACTACTCAAGGGTTAGAAGTTTCTGATACTACTCAAATCCATGAAGCTAATATCGCTCTTATTTAAATTTCGACTTTATTCTATTAAATAATTTAAAAAATTGGAAGAAGTTTTGAAATTGATACTAAATGACTCAATAAATATGTGTTACATAGGTAGATATCAATGAAATATTTGTAACATATATTTTTACAATATAAATTCACAGTATCATTATAATTCAATATTTTAGGCTTACCTTAGCCCACTTATTTAAAAGTGGGTGTCTCCACTTATACCAAATTAGTCATTCGTTCTACAATCCAACTCGTAATGCACGCATCCGCCATTTTGTAAGTATCTGTTTATAGCGATAATGGAGTTGGCATTATCGTAATGTTTTAAACATATGTTTGAGTATTTTAAATTAGTATAGAAATTATAATAAAGAATAAAATTTACTTATCCAAGGAAAGTGGTTCCCAATATGGGAAGGTCTGCATACCGGCCAATTTATCTCTTTCCTGTATATCACGCATAGTATAACATATAACACAAATTCAAACTATACGCAATGCATAGAAGCACGTGTGTTGTAATCTAGATGTTAAAGAAAGAAATGTAAATGAATGTACCTGTGAAAAGTAGTGTTTGTGTGTGTTGCGACGCAGCTGGCGCTGTCGGTGCGCGGGCAGGTGTGGGTGTGGGGAGCCAGTCCCCAGCAGCTGCGGGCCGCGCAGCCGCGCAAGCTCACCGCCGATGGGGAGGGGGAGGGGGAGGGCCCCACGCCCCCGCACGAGCCCCACCTCACCCCGCGCCCGGTGGACACCTCCGCCGTGCGGGGCACTATAGTGCAGGTCGGTGCTGCTCTGCATCCGTACATACCGGTCGGGGTGCGATGGCCCCATCGCACACTAACGCTTAATATATTGTCAACTATTGCGATCTCTAGCGCCTCACCTATTCCTACTAACATAGCTGCAGCGCTCGCATTTCATGCTGGGCGGTTAACTAACCGGTCGGTAAACTTACACAAGTAGCCTAAGATCCCGACGGTAAAAAAGCAGCACAACAGAAACATTTCTAATGTTTCCTGGCAACGGCTCTGTTTGAAATAAATAACAATAATAAACAAATTTAATAAACATCATATTCATCGCACAAATATCTGTTCAAAATGTGTGAGCAAAATACCTACCTAGTTTGCTCACATATTTTATACCTATTGATGTTCGTAGAAATAATAATTTAATGTTTTAAATCCGCTGAATCGCGACGATACACTTATCTATTTTTTCCCTTGATATTAGAATACATATATTCAAGCAAAATATAGAGAAATCAACCAAAGAATACTCGCTCGCTAAACAGTTTGAAATACATCAAAATAATGTACTAAGAAAAGGTTTATTATAAAAAGGCCTACACAAACTACTTCTTTTTCAAAAGCTACCTTGTTTTTAAAAATTAGGAGAAATTATCCTAATCAGTATTAATTCTTATTCAAGTATCTTAGTTTCCTTGGTCGTAGTGATCCTAATCCTAAAATCCTAAAGTAATCATTTAAATAAAAAAAAGTAAACAGCAGTTTCGGTGTACATTAACACCGAAACTGCTGTTTACTTTTTTTTATTTAAATGATTACTTTAGGATTTTAGGATTAGGATCACTTTACAGATTTAAAATTGCACGCCATTCTTGTTTATTTATGAAACGCTGCAGCGAATTGTTCTTAGGTCCGATCCTCGGAAAATGTCAGAGTTACCTATGTGGAGTTGTGGAGTTAGGGGTTCCCATAAGTGAATAAATAAGAACAGGCTCCCCTATTCTTATATCTTCACTTCGCAAAAAAAGAATCCTACAATTCTGTAAAAATACAATAAATAGCTAAAATACAAAATTAAATAAGTGAAAATGAAGTATATTAATTTAGGTATTCCAAAGATAGTAGAAAATCTTCACGGTAAAGGATCCGAATTCGACGCGTACGAAACCGCAGTAAAAAGCTATTTTTTTTTTAAATAAAAATGACCTTTTTAGCTTTCTGCGGGCTGGCATCACTCTTGTTTGCTCAACAACGCGGGTGTCATGTATTCGTGGGGTTTGAACTTCGATGGACAACTGGGTAAGTTGATTTACATTTTCAAAACATTTGCAATTCCTAAATGTACTTAAATAATTACAATGACTATAGATACTCAAACTCAACTCTTTAAAGATAGTACCGGGAAAAGATCAACGTATTGTTGATCCCCCTGTTGTTGACACCCTGTTTGTTATTCATCAAAATTAATTTTATTATCTTTAAAGTATGCTTCTTCATAAACGATACCTTTACGCCAACGAATAATCTAGTCTTTATCAAAACAATTTTTTTAAACTCTGTTTTCGGAATTGAGTTTAATTTCCGCTGCGAAGATGCGTTTTACGAGATTCCTGACAGGGAGGCAGATGGTCTATCGTGCAAAGGAGCTCTTACCAACCGAATGATAAAACTAAAAACTAAAATGATTAGTTAAAATTATACAGATCGACTCATGAGATACAGAAAGTTGCCGAACTGTCAAAGTTGAATGAGGATTTTCAGTCACTGTTTCCTTTACTTTTGCGATGTTAAATTTAGTTGCAGACGTTGATGGCCTACCAGAGTGAGGCTAATCTTCCATCACATCTTTGAACGCTTTGTACCGCTCATAAGCACGAGTTTTTGATAAAGGTGATTCACCGTAAGCTTTCCGTAACATTTTCATTGAATCTGAACACGAAATTGCATTGGCGATGCAACATTTAAGACAAACTCTTCGATTTTTTTGCCCATTGTGAAAATCGCTACGCACACTGACTATGATATAACCAAAAACAGCAATGTATTTAATATAAATAAAAAATAACAGATGCAACTCAAACTGCGCACCAAAATTGAAAACCAGTTGTTAGAGACACATAACAATAATGAAAAAAAAATTGAATTTGGAACCATAAACAAATAATTAATTTTTGATATTTTTTTGACAGAATGTCTTTACTTTATCAAAAGTTTCGTGTACTGAACATGGCATATAAGTAGACTCACCCGTACCTACACGTATTGGACATGTACACACGGCAACACAGAACTAAAATATTTCAATGATTGTTTGCCAACTACAAATAGTGGTCTTAAACGCTCAAATGATTTTTATTTTTATTAATAATAGTGACGTGCCGAATCGCCAGATTCAGTTTCCGTTACGTTTGCTACGTTTCGACACTAGAGAGTACGATTATTCGTAAATATACGAATATGCAAAAAGACAATAACTAAAATGTTTGGACAAATAATACGAATTCCAAGTCCTAGTAAGGAATTTATTTTATTTTTAACCGACTCCTAAAAGGGAAGTTTATTAATTGGACAGTATGTTTTTATGACAGTACAAGTACAAAGTACTGAGGAGGGTCAGATGTGTTTTGCTTATTGTACTTGAAAATGTATGGTTTATTGACTTCTAGCTGTTTACCGGCGACTTCATCAGCAAAAAGTAGATTTTCGTACAAATTTTCCCCATTGGTCCTTTGGGGGTTGATTTTTTTAAGTAGCCTGTACCTATTTGATCACGGATCTTAAAGTATATTCATATTATATAACGCGTAACAGACAGATTACGAAAAGACAGGTTTTAACATTTACAACATTAGTATTGATGACCTAACAACCGCTTCTCAAATCACGGTGACATTTATGCAGTTTTACTGCTCTTAATCTATGATATGTGTATTAGTCAAAGATACTGACGCCATAGTATAATCATTGAAATATATGGCGTAACACGCACACTCAGAAATACGGACGTCTACTTTCATGATATAAATGCCTCTTCGTATCAGGAGTTTAACCCAATATCCTCTGATACCTAATTCTCAGGTATAAGCTTACCTATAAACTAATTATAATATAAAGGATTGAAAGCCTCTTCAATCCCTTTTAATACTGTAAAAGCGAAAGTAGGTATGTTTGCTTGTACTGTTTTTTACGTCAAAACTATAGAACGTTTTTTAATTTAATTTAAGTAAAGTACCTATTTGGTCCCATATGCCAACAGGTTACTGCTGGCGAGCCAAATAACACAGACAACGTCTGGTATACAGTTAAATTGCGGAGTACTGTACACGAGCATATTGCAATTACATGTTTCAAAATAATTTAAATTTTATATTACTCAGGAACCGGAGGTCGCAAACAGCTAAAGGTCCCGACACCCATCACAATCAGCACCGACTCGCAACCCGACACCGCAAAGGGAAAGGCTACAACACCGACTAATGAAAGTGAAGTTAAGACCAAAGCATTGGTCGGTTGTGGAGGAGATTTTACCATTTATATCGACGACGATGGAAGAATTTATTCGACTGGAAACACACATGTACAGGTAAACGTATGGTATTTAAAAATCATTCCATATAAGTATGGAAGGCAATACGCACCGCATATACATACGAAGTAAGTTAACAGTGTCGAATTCAAGAATATTGTTAAATTATACGTGGACAGGCTACCTTACTTTTTTAGTTCAAGTGCGAGAATAAAAATTATTAATTAAAATATATACACTTGTTTAAACTTATCCTTGAAACTACAGCATTTCACATATATAACTTCATATCAATACCTAGTAAACTGGATGTTATGGTCTATGTCTTTCACAATACAACCTTCATAGTTGAAAGTGTTCATCACTAGGTGTTTATGTCTATAGTCTGTTCCAAAGACACAGTAATAAACGGTCCTTGACCCTAAGTATTGCGTTAGTGACGAACGAAACCAAAAGCTCAGTTGTTCATACAAGTAATACTCTAATGTTATAATTCACGCAGTTAACCCAGTTCGTGGTAAAAGGCGGGGTAAGCGTCGAGTTCATTCAAAGAGTAAAACCTGTTTTTATGACGTTAAGAGTTGTGACACAGAGCGTCATTCCATTTTTAGTTCTGATTAGTTAGCTGATAGTATGCTAAAGTTACAATTATTCTTAGCTGATGTGTTGTGTCTTTAAACTACCTCTTTGTCTAAGTTTATGTTTATAATAAGTTCTTTAGTTATCGAGGTTTCGTGCTTGAAGAGAAAAAAAATATTTCGGTTATGTATATAGGTTAATATGTATAGAAATACAAAATAACATTTATAGGAAATTGCATAATTACTACAAGTTAAATCTTATGTAATTGTATAAAAAACACTTAAGAATGAATAAATTTAGGTTAACCGGTGGAGAATGCTATGTAGAATTATGTCCACCTTTGTACATTATAATGCATAAGTTTTAAATAAATAAATACTTCTTATGTCAATAGCGATTCGAAAATGTTTGTTAGCCATGTTTTGCACACAAATGTCAATGGCCGTTTTTTTTTGCTTTTGGAACAGGCTATGCAAATCAATATTAATATAACACCTTTGTGGAATCAGTTACCGAGGGCGGTATTCCCAAACGATTATGACTTAGGAAACTTCAAGAAAAGAGCGTACTCATTCCTTAAAGGTCGGCAACGCATCTGTGATACTCCTTGTGTTGCGGATGTCCGTGGGCGGAGGTGATCACTTTCCATCAGGTGACCCACTTGCTGGTTTGCCTCCACTTCTATAAAAAAAAATAATATTTCTATTTAAGGTGGAATCAACAAAGAAGAAAATAATAACAATGAAAACCACAAAACGCGTAATAAAAATACCAACGCCACGTGGCGGCAACAAGTTCATGTTTCAACCGGTGGACAGAGTTGATATTATGTTTCCATTCGACGTTGATGATCTGGACAGGAAACCCATGGAACCAAGATTGAACCCACTTACAACTATCGGCGACTTTAAAAAGAAATCATGGGCTGATGATATGATATTACTTCTTAACCCATGGATTAATGAAGAAACGCTTAATGGAAATCTCAACATGGCTGCCAAATTAGCATATCATAGAAAACAATATGCAGACTGCCTCAAGCTGTTACTCGAGAACTTGAAACATGAACGTCCCACCGACCAGTTGTATCTCACCCATCATGAACATTTAGAAGACGATCAAAATAGGAAAAAAGATGATCAAAAAATCATCGTTACGAATATAATGTCGAAGCGTATAAAAGATATTTCTATTTCCATACTCAATGAAGAACCGTTCCCTACAGTGGATACGACACTGTACCAAACATTGCCGTGCTGTTGTGATGAATTGAAGTATACAAAGAACATTCCGGAATCTTCAACCGTTGTATCAGAACTGAATTTATCTTTAGAGGCGGCTCAAGTAATAGATAGATGCATCAGCATTTTCCCAGTCAACAGCGCTTTGTGGGAGACTTGTTTTAAATTGTCCAAAGATTTTTACATTGACAACAATTTGGTTGTTGAGGATTTAGAAAGAGTTTTAGTTAAATATATGGAGGCTAACGCCACCACTATGGCTGCTGCGATCATGTACTCTAAAGATTGTGCTCAGTACACACAAATTCTTACTCCCAGGTTTTACTTAAATATGTGTAGCGATATTTTAGACGCGTGGACGTAAAGCTCTATTTCAACTCGTTGGTCGGAAATGTTAACTAATCGCCGCCAAATATAGGAGATTTTGAAACGTGACGTTTAAGGCGATAAACGTATTTGGACATGACCTTCTTAAGGTCAATAATAATAATTATATAGCGACAGGCTAGTGCTTGGATTTGATTTAATTGAAGCCAAATGAGTCGATTTAAAACATTGTTGTGTGGACTTATTTGAAATTGATTTTGTTGAATTACATAGCGCAAGCACTACACTTTTTTATTATCTAACGAAAACGTCATGAAAAGTCATCACAGCTTTTACAGTATTAATTTGAAAGTCCACAATAATTATTGCTAACATTCAAATGTTAATTTACCAAAAATACTTTCGTTCTATCAATTTTGAGATGGTATTACTTTTTAGACCCTTCCGAACGTCTTCTTTAATACTTTGACCTGGACGTCATCTTAGTGGGCTATTTATTTTTCGAGATTGTGTTCTCGACTGAATACATATTTTATTGATCATGAGCTTTAACACTTTGATAACTACATATCTTTACATTAAATGTAGACCAAAAAACCCGGATCTTAAAACCTAAAGAAATTCAAAGCAAATGTGAAAAGTCTCCTTCTAGCTTAATTTGCTTATTATTAGTTATTGTAGAATAACAGTGGTCGACTTACTACACTAATAAAAGTACTGCTTACTGTAAATAGATTATTATTAAAAACGACAGTTAGGCAGCAACTCCAGTATCATCTTCGGTAAAATACGTAAAAAGTTATAACATTTAGTATTAAATACTGAATCCGTTTTCGCAGATTACATCATATTAACAATCTTTTAGCAATAAGCATTATTATTTTCAGGGTTTTAAGTGATAATTATCATCATTGACGATATTAGTAATAGTTTGCGGGTAAACGATGTATATTGATAATTATCAAAGAGAATAAATAGTTGATAATTTCGAACCCTAATTATTTTGTTAGAAAAGTAAATTAAAATAATTAAAGTTTTCTCCATAATCGATACATACCTTTAAAATGATGTCTATGGTTAATAAAAAACTAATGTGTTTGATAATTATCACTAAATTGGCCAATATAGAAACAGATTTTTTGTATATTTTTATGTGAAAAGTATATCTTATTTTGGTATGTATTTGAATAACATGTACGTCCAAAAAGAAACTTCTATATTTTGTTTGTATATTATAGTTATAAATTATAGAAACTTATAATATAATCGATATTAATGTCAATAAAAATCTTTTTTGTGTTGTTAAACACTTTCAATATCAAATATTATGATTTTTTTCAAATAATAATGAATAATAAGATAGATGATTTCAGATTACCATACAGATCTTTTCAGATTTATCAACACAGTCGATTTTTCACTTTTCATTATTAACAATAATAACTAAAGCATTTTCTTGATACAATTTAATAAAAAATCTGCAATGTATTTTTTCTGTGAATTGTGATTTTAATTGGTTAATTGTGCTAAGGACAGAGGAAAGAGTTTTAGGTCTTTGTATGAGTTAAAAATATTTTTGGTACCTTTCTAGTAATCATGAGAAGTTATTTTACCGAAGCACCACCCTAGTGCAGAGATACAGTTTTAGAGATGCGCCTCGTACAGATAATATAGGGGTCGTCCATTAAACACGTGAAACTCGTAAAGAGGGGTGGGAGGATATGACATATGACTCGTATTTTAAGACAATATCCACCTGTTGATGAAGAACATCTTGCATATCTGTGGTCCAAGTTCAACATATATTAACAAAACATGTTTTAGTTCAAAAATGCTTAATAAATATTACGGAAATAATTTTCTTGTCGTGAATAAGCTGCATAGTTAAAATAATATGTAATATGGAATTTAAAATCTCTGAAAACATACATATATATAAAAACAAGGTATATCATTGCAATTTGTTTTAAAAAGTTGAGAATGATTTGTGACTGAGATTGTGAATATAGTCCGTGTTTATTTTACTTTATTTTACTGTGTTTTTCTTTATTGTTAATTTTTAATAGGAAAATATATACGTATTACATATTTTAATTCAATTTTTGAGATTTTTTAGAGAAAATAATTTTATCTTGTCAGAAATAAAATATCTTTTAACACTAATTATATTATTTGAATACTAATATTGATTTAACTTGAAGAAAATTTAATTTTAAATATTTTTTGTTAATTATACACATGTTGTATTTTGTAGGGTATTTGTGTTTTAGTGCATGTGAATAATCTTTATGAGATTGAAATAATACAGGTGTTTATTTACTCTGAATATTTTTAACAAACTAACATCATATTATATGAATTAGAAATGCTTTGTACTGTTTATATTTTTTTTTACCACGAACAGTGGTTATTTGTTGGATGACAAAAACGAAAGTAATTATATTATCTTCCCTCGTCTTATACTTTGTAGGAGTATGTACTCACTGTATTAATACACACATATAACAATATAGACTATAAGTAATTAAGCAAGTTTACTTTGTTAGCTAAAATATAGTGTTTTGCACTCGCTGTCTTGAGAATACCTTTTTAAATTAACAAATATTTCCCTAAACCTTTTTAACGTGTATTCTTAACTGTCATAAAGTCCGTCTGCTTGTCTTCCTCATAAATATACCTAAAAAGGTTTTGACAGATTGGTGTATCGCAATTAAAAATTCTATAGGATTGTCCGCGAATAACCTTCACTTGAGCTTCATGGCAAGCAAGGACGATTGTTTTCTCCAGTCTTCTGATTCTTTAAAGCTACAACTCTTCTAATAATGCGTTGTTTCTTGTACTACGATTTTCATGTTTATCTTTTACATTTTTTATATTATCTTTTGTATTAATACTGACCGATATCTTCACATTTCTCAGAATTTGCTTAGCCACGAGTAGTATGTCTTTTCAGAAGATCGGTTATTTGGTCTGAAAGTATTTTAAAAGTTTCGTTGGTGAAATAGTATGTGTATGATGTAATAGTATATTCCCTAAGATAGTTTTGTTACACAATAGTTTATTTTTGAGTTCATATTATAAAGTTAAAAAGAAAATATATGTTATTTGTGTATTTTACTCTGTAAGAGTAGAATGTCAACTGAAATTTTAGTCTATGTATACTAATAAGACAAGAATGTCTTAATATTTGGATGGATTAAAGTGAAAACCATTGCGTTCAAAACATTGTTTTAAATTTAAAGACAGTGAGTGCTTATCACTTTGTGTTATATTTGTTTGATGTACAAGTCCAGGGTTTTGTGTTGTGTGGATATTAACTGATGATACATATTTACTATGTTGACAGTTTGCCTAGTCATTAATATTTTAACAGTTTTTGTCGTAGTTTTGAATATTTTACACATGTTTCTTAGTAGATAGGTAGTGTATTTTTTTATGAATTTATACCATTTATTTTAGTAGATTTTTAACTAGAACAATGTTATTTAAGCTGCGTGTAAGCAGTTGATATGTTCAATTTTGTTGCTCGTTTGTTGCCACCCTTAGATGTAACTGAGTTCCTAACACAAAACTCAACATTTTACCGTATTTTTTTCTGACGTTTGAGCATCGTAATAAAACTTGCACAGATTTACACATTTATGAGATAGTGCTTTTGAAATGTACCTCTTTCGCATACTTAATACACTTATTCCGTCTATGCTTTACTATATATTTAAAAGCGTCACTTCACAGCTTTAAATCCTAGGCAACGACTTAATATGAAATGTGTACTATTAAAAAATAATTACTGAATGTAAACTAACTTATTTGAATGCAGCTATACCTTATGTATCCAAGAGCAAAGACAAATAAAATGATACGGACTTCGCAGTTGTTTTATTTTATGCAAAGCTGAAAGATTTTTCGGCGTCGGGATGTGACGATCCCGTCTCCCGCGACAATTTAGGTTGCTGAATTATTCATTTAGTGCTTGTTTGTTTGTTCATTCGATGTTAGAATGATAAACAGCAGCTCGTACAAATTGGTGTCTAACATATTCCTGCGTCATAGTCTAGGTGTTTGCCACTGTAGTGATCCGTGCTGGAGTGTAGTGAAGTCTACAAATAACAAGGGCAACTCTCCATGTATGATTTTTTTGAAATTAAATGTATGTGTATTAACAATATTTAAAACATTGGATATTTTTAACTGGCAAGCGTACATTGCCAACCAGAGGTCGGGTTGTTAGGCCTCGAGAAAAAGTAAGATTTTTCGGCTACCTTATCCTCCGAACCGGAACACGTTAACGGCAAGTGCTGACGTTATGGCGGCAGTAATAGGTAAGGCGGTGGTACCAATCCGGGCGAGCCGCTGCGAAACTCTCTCAACTTGTCAGATATCACGGTGTTACTGACGATAAGCCTATGCTCGCCTTTCATGAGCTGCCTGGCAGGAAGGCAGATGGTCTATTCTGCAAAGGAGCCCGCCCCTACACGGGAACAATAAATTCTTCAACTGTCCTAAATATAACATATCCTTATAGGAAATCCTTTCAAAAGATATACCTCGCCCTACTAACTTGACGTGTCTTTTGTCAGATATGTAGGTATCCATCCTTTATTAAAGTCCAAAGCAAATGCCTTTCCAAGGACTTTAGCTCGTGTAGCGCCGACGCGTCGACGGCTGCAGCTAGGTATGGGTATGCCGGTGACATGCCGCTCGTATGTAAGACCTATAAGTTGGTAGAAATAGGGTACATCGACTAATTATGAATATGCGTCCAGTTTGTATTTTACCTTAAATTTTAAAACGTGATAGAATAACTAATATTCTACCGAAATATTGCTTTTCAATTTGCAAGTGCGATCTATAGTTTTTTGCCTTTATCACAGAAAAACAATACGGACATATTACAGAAAGATTGAAACAAAACGCTTGAGTAATAAGGTGTTTATTTCTCCAACATATTTACAAAAATAAACCAATCAGTCACATTTACGTGTCGTAAATACGTGAACTTGGTTCGCACAGACGGAATGAACGTAAGACAGTGTCATAAATAAAATTTCTAAAAAATTAAAACTTTGTACCATGGGAACTTATTAAACACAACATTTTAAATACAACAGAGAAACGGCACAAAGCACTTTCACATTCATAACAGATTCTTATCCTGGACGTTGTGTACATGACTGATCTTGGTTCCGGGGTGGAAATAAATTACTTTTACAATAAATAAAATAGCTCTAAACTTAGAAGTTAATAGGTTTTCCGATGTAAGCCGCCATGTTCGCTTCTCTTAATGCTTCCGCACATGTCTGAAAGTTAAAACAAATATTTTTTTATTGAAAATGTTCCATATCAATATATCGACAATGGTGGTATGGTTGCGCACTCACTACACTAATTTTTAATTATCGTCATCTTTTGTCAGCGATAGTAATTGAAGAAAAATTACATTTACGCCCGGTTCCTATAATCAACGAAACGTAATCCGTAGGCTAAACCATTCGTAGTTGGTAAAAAGCAACGGAGCGTTTCCCACATTTTCCAAAAATGTTTGGAGTTAACTTTCGAAAACGAGTAACAGTTGTTAGCAATCTTACTAATCGTACAATACAAAGTACTACCATCCGTATTTAAAACGACTCGTTATCTTGATTATAGAAACCAGGCATTCGTGTGCTGTCCGATTGGTTTGTACCTACATGTGCCATTTCTACAGATTTATAATATATTCATCAGAAATCGATGATTAAAAACGTCACGAGTTGGCATGTCGACTAATCTGAGAGGTCTAAAATGTTCCGTTACGTTTTGTTGTTTTGTTGAAAACAAAAAATAGCATACACTAAAAATTAGTTTAGTAAAAATAAATTTGCCACTAATGGAATATTAATACTCCGTCGTTTTAAAAAATGTAAAGTACACAGAAAACCTGACTGTTTTTATATAATTAGATGTATGTAACTAATGAATGTTCTTTTCTTGTAACATGTGTTACTTAAATG
>NJDC01005789.1:29615-47560 GCA_002245475.1 Calephelis virginiensis | reverse complement strand
CAAAAAAAACGGATCGAAATCAGTCCAATCCGTTTAAAAGTTATGACAACACAGACAGACACACACATACACAGACACACCACACCCTCGTTTTTCTTAGAGGTTTGAAAAATCGAATTACATGAGAAATATAGAAATAGGTGTCTATATCCAATTTAAAGAACCGACCGTCATGTTTTTATCTTTTTGGTGGGTTAAAATACAATTGTAACTTACTTTGATTCCTTCAACGCAAACAATTCCTTCATCCTCGGCTTTGTGGGCTAACATAGGACCGTGGATGACGTCGCCGATGGCATATATTCTGTAGACAACACATTCAATTTAGATATTATATTACTATATCAGTTTAAAAATTAGAGAAACAACTTTAAAAAACTCTACAATCCCTAAATATCCAAAAAAAATTTGAGTATACCTAGTTGATAAATGTCTTCCAATACACGTTAGGTAGCGTAGGTAGGTAAAATTTGTTGATAGAAATGAAGGAGCAAATTTACCCGGGCACTGTGGTCTGGAACTTATTGTTAACAGGAACTCTGCCGCGGTCGTCCAAAGCGATGCCAACCTTGTCTAGCCCCAAATTCTTCGTAAACGGCCGCCTACCAATAGATATTAGGACTACGTCGCAATCAAGCTAAAACAATACAAATTATATATTAAAAATTGTTTATAATCAATCCAAAAAATGAGAACGTGATAAACCTTTAATATCTTGTTAATAAGAACCATCTTAATTTCTCAAGACCAACTACTTTAATTTCATTAATATATTTGTTTGTGTGTGTCAAATGCATGGTTGTGGGTAATGTTTTATTTATTGATTTAATTTACTTTTTAACCATTATTATTGAAAAATATTAGCGTTCTGCAATTCTCCTACACATAAACTATAAGGGGTCCAAAGTTTTGGCATCACATATTAATATATAGATAACACCACTTTTGTAATGTTATGAAGTATAGTACACTAGCGGTCCATTCCGGCTTTGCACGAGTGTGGAACTTTATGTTTGAGATATTTTTTTGGGATAAATCCAAAGTATTTTTTAAAAGATGAGAAGAGAAGAATTTTATTAATACTTGTGCAAAAATTTTACTGTTCACATTCTTCCCTATCCACGTTGCCTGCTGCGATGTGAGTGACACCGGTCACGGCGCGGCGTCATTACTTTTTCTAGTTGAAAATTTTGAATTCCTAATATCTTTTACTAAATAGCAAAAAATCCGACTAGTTTAAAAATACCTGAATAAAAAAGTTAAAAGAATAAAACAAACCTAGTAGTTTACAATGTTGTTAAAAGTCACATTAAACAACTATCTAAATCAAATCATTGAAATATTTTTTCATAAATACACACGTCATCATAAATAAATTATTTGCAAAACAAATGATTAACAATTAAATAGGTCTTGGCTCTGTATACATCGGAGTTCCATAAAATAAAAGGTATGTAATGGGTGTTCCATTATCTAGACTAAAAGTTTGAGAACCTCCTTCTCATTTTACAATTTAATGTAGAGGCTTCATGAAGACAACTAGTTAGTGATAAAAACAATATAAATGCTATGTTTTTTAAGTCACTACGATAAATTTTATCTCACTACGATAACAAGACGTCGAAAATCTGTGCAAATGATATAAAACACTTTCAAACTATATGTCACGAAAAATTACTAGTAAACCACTCTTAGATAAGAAGAGCCCATTATAAATCAAATAGGAATATTTTATTTGTTACCTTAAATTTTCTGGATAATTGAAAAAACAAATTAAGGTAAAAATTACCCCTAATTACTACAAACATCACCGATATATATACATTATATTATAAACTTATATATATTATAAAATAGAAAATAAATATCCATGGAAAAATTACATAAATTGCAACTAACCTCAAGTCCAAAGTAAGCGAACTATATGCTTAAGAGGGTGTTAATCAACAATTCAGTATAGTATTGTACGTACAAACATTTAAAAAAATACCATAACAAAATTGATAAGCACACCAGGCGTAGAAATGCAAACATCTAGTTCATCACTCCTCGGTTAGGAATAGAACCCGAGGTGACCAAATTTTAAATCAAATGTCAAAATATAATAAAAATGTAGTCACACAATTCTCGTGGGAGAGCATACCTCAAACACGCGGCCAAAGCCACAGGCTAACTAAATAGATACACTGAAACGAATTGCTGTTGCAATTAAGAGAAGATTCACCACCTCGTCTTAACAATTATCTGCAAGGTACGTATTTTTGGGTCCAGTTGTAAAAAAAATCCAAGTATAATTTTTGTAGAAATTTTTTTAAAATAGATAACTTACAGTTTCCTTGTTGCCACCCTTAGCAGCTTCGACATCAACTTTTACGACACCACCCTCTTTTTTGACTCCCAGCACTTTAGTAGAGAGTTTGAACTTCATGCCTTGTTTACCCAGAATTTTTTGTAGCGTTTTCGATACCTCTCCATCAATACCAACTCCTGTTAACCAAATAAGATTTTATAAACATCAAAGATGTTTGTGATTCTAAGCCAATTTAAGGCTTCCGTAGAAAATCGATTAATTTTTCTGTAAAAAAACGTTAATAATCTTCTATTGGATCCAAAAAGTAGCACCTATTGCAAAGATTCGGCGATAGATTTTTTCTAAATGTAATATTACTAGCCGACCCGGAAAACTTTGTTAAGTAACGCAGCTACTAACAGTTTGTACATAATTTTCCCATTATTTCTCCTCATATGATCCTTCTCCTGACAATCACTAACGCAACAGAAAAAAAAACTTGACCCACCCGTGCAGGCATGATGCGATGACCTTGCGAAATGGGGATTTTCATTTTTATAAATATAGAAGATGAATCAAGTATACTAATTTTACTTTTAGTTCTTTTACCGAGGTCACATTCATAGCAAAAATTTTTTTGCTACGTGCCCCTTCATTCGGGATCAAATATTCTCGATGGGGTTAAAATCAGGATGATATGGTGGTAATCGTAAAACAATGTCCATACTCTTGTAATATTTTGTCAATGGTAAACACAGCAAAACTTTTTTTATGAGTCAATATAATTTTATATAACTCAAGCTTTGTTAATGTAGGGTCAAAAGGAATATAGTTCCGCTCCAACCAAGCTATCATATTCTCAGGTTGTATTAGAATTAGGCGACTTAATCAATGACTGGTTATGGTATGGTGCATAGTCGATTTTATTAGCACACCGTTTGGAAGAAAATTGGGAATCAATTGCAGAAACTTTATTAAAATATCCATTTTCAGACTCTAAAAACATTAGATTCTGTTAAAAAGTACAGGTACAATTTGTATATTATTTCACAGGACTGACCGCTTATACGTTTTCCTTTTTTTAAAATGGTATCCATTCCACAATACCTTGAAAATTATGTAGGAATAAATTAAGTACCTATATTCAATGAAGGTAATTTAGTTTATTATTACAGCTCTATACACTTCTGATTGCTGAAATATTGCGTGCTGTCACTTTCATCACAGTCGAGAACTGCCCAAAGTACTGACGAGTTTTGGCGGCTAAAACGATGATTACACATTGGTTTCTTGATCGGTTAAATTCGTAAACACGAAATATGCCGAGGCGTATAATTTAAATAGTATATGTGTAACATGTTCTACATAATTTGGATTTGCTACATTATTTAAATTTATTTAGTGATAAGTCTTTAAACATGATAAGGTGATTTCATAATTTTCTATGCCTTACCTCCAATATTGTCAAGGAATTCTATGGCAGTGACATCAGCTCCAAGCCTTTGATATACTGAGCCCAATTCTAGACCAATAACTCCCGCACCTATCACTAACATCTTCTTGGGTACTTTGGTAAGAGAAAGTGCTCCTGTTGAATCAATAATTTGCTCTTGATCAATCTGTTGAAGAAGAGCAATGTCA
Source organism: Calephelis virginiensis (assembly GCA_002245475.1). Lineage (NCBI taxonomy): Eukaryota > Metazoa > Arthropoda > Insecta > Lepidoptera > Riodinidae > Calephelis > Calephelis virginiensis. Next base: position 43,629 of record NJDC01005789.1, on the reverse strand, counting down.
AAAATGAAACAAGTGAAATGGAGTTTACATAAATCGGACATTTAATAATTAGTATTAACTGTTCATTGTGACTGTTTACAGATATCAAACTTCTTCTTTTCACTTATTAGTCAATTTTAATTACTTAATAAAGTTTGCAGTATCACCGTCTTTGACAAAATCAGGTTTGATTTATTCAAAAAACACATAGGCCATTGTTCAATTATGTCGGTGTATTATGTAAAGCTGTGGCATCCTCAATTAAGCTTGTCAAGCGAAATATAGCAGCATCAAAGAAATACAATATCTTCAAAGTGAAGTATTCACTTGTGCACTTTATCTAGACAAAATTATACAACATTGACTAATTTTATGCAATGTGTACACAAAATCCAATAGTTATGAAAAAGTTGGTTCCATATTTTGTTTTGATTCTTCAAAAAAAAATTAGGGTTATTCTAATTATTGATTTCAGATTATTGGAATAGCAGTTACCTTCAGTTTTTATTTTATCTGAGATTACTATTGATTGGGCCTATATTGCAAGTATACTACTACTATTTAAATTATGCACTTCGGCTTACACTTTATATTTTTATTTTTAAACTGGCTGACCTAATCTAAATTTAAGAGAAATGATTAATTATGTAACTCTATATACAGATATTTTTAAAATACATTCGGATTTCCGAAGCTTGACGAATATAGCCGAAGCGCATAATTAAAATAGTACTATTTTATTGTGGTTAATATACACACAGTATAACATAAGATAATGCATCTTTTGCGTTGCATGAGTCATTGGATTATTTGTATAATACTAAACAACATAGTCATTTTCAAATTAGATTTTTATGTGTTATAGAGAACAAGCATATGGATACTTTAAATGGGCAAGTTGCTGCACAGAACTCTACTAATTAAATTGTATTTTAATAAATTACTAGAAAAGTGAAAGTGAAAAACCTAAACAAAAAGAAGTATGAAAAAAACTCTTGAATTTCAGCCAGGTAAAAAACGTAGGTATTTTTATATCTTCTAGATAATCTACTTTTATCAGAAAGATACATAAATCTCAATACCATTATAAAAAAAAGTGATTTACAATACCAGATTGATAACAGAAAATTGCTGTAAGAGGCTTGAAAGTCATGGTAATCCTTACAGTTTTGCAGTCACTGATAAGAATGATAACAAAATAAACAAAACTGGTAGAATTCTGCTAAGGAACAGTTCTAGTTAATTTGTTCTTACAAGCTACATATTACATCTTAGTTACGTATGTTAGGGACTTGATGTAAAGATAAGTAAGTGTTATGCCTTTTATTTCAGAAGGAGGCCAACACCAAAAGTAAGTGTTATGCCTTTAATTTCAGAAGGAGGCCAACACCAAAAGTAAGTGTTATGCCTTTTATTTCAGAAGGAGGCTAACACCCAAATGGCGCAACGGGTGGTAAGAGATATCTATCTAACAAACAGCTACTGTTCTACAACTCTACTGGCCCTGAAGTTGTGTTACCAACTGTGTCCAAAATTATAAGCTATTTTTGCAATTGATTTCACATGATTCTAGAAATAGGCAATGGTTTACAATGTACATAATCAAACACAAGGAAACCTGGGACATATTGAGATGATGTAGTTGTTCTTATGAATTTAGAAAATGTTTAGTAACACTAGGATCAATTCACTTAAAAAATATAGTTTTACTTACTGTAACACCAGGGAAAGGTGTAACTTCTGATCCTGTTGCAATAAGAATGTTTTTTGTGGTGATGGTCTCTACACCCTTCTCACCTTTAACTTCTACTTTATTTGGGGCAACAATTGTTCCCACACCACGAACAAGTTGGACCTTAAATATTTGAAACAAAATATTTTAATTGTAGCAGTTTCCCATGTTTATAAATATTTACTCCATGTACCCACAAAATAGCACTTCAAATAACTTAAAGATCTTTGCCTTTTGCTGACAATACTTTTGCCCATGAACTGCTAAAGATTAAGTCAATCATCAAAGTCATCATGTTGAAATGTTTAATTCTTGTCATCAATAATTACTTTTTTAATATTTATTTTGGGGAACCAATACTGCACAAAGGGCGACTTAGTGCCATTCTCTACCTGTCCTCCAGTGGGCAAAGTCAAGATTATTGTAGGGGTGCAGAAATATATTAAATAATGTTTTTATATATGTAGGTATCGCCCACACAGAATGTTGTGTAAACCGGGTCATTGGGTATGTTTGACTGATATTGTCTCAAATGATATTGATTAATATGTTGTTAGTTATATACTAACAAAAAAATTGGAGCTATCACCACTCCACATACATAATTGATTACACACTAGCAGCTATGCATGTTTTGACAAACTTTTAAATTATACATGTAAAACTTTTTCTTAAATAACTCCTAAAAAAAGAAACTACATCACAATCCGTTGCACGATTTTGTCTGGCACTATGCATGCTTAGATTGTGCATGCATAGGGGCAAAAACCAGAAAGCAACATTGTTTTATTGTGTAGTGATATTACTATTATACATAATTTTAATTTGTATGGCAGTTCATAAATGTGAAAACAATACACACCTTGTTTTTATTAAAGAGCATAGCAATACCACCAGTTAGACCTTTCACAGCATTTCTTTTATATTCCATCATTTTATCAAAGTTATATGATACCTGGCCGACTTCTATACCTCTGTCTTTGAAGTCATGTTGTGCCATGTGATATAAGTGGGAATTATGTAGCAAAGCCTTAGATGGAATACATCCAACATTCAGGCATGTTCCACCAAGTGTTGGGTCTTTTTCTACTGAAATAGTCTGAAAAAAAAAAAATTAAAACATTGAACAAAAATTGGAAAAGTACTGCTGATTTTATTGATACTACTAATTATTGTAATTGGTGCTTTCTTAACTTCTGTGTTTATCTAAGTTTATCAGGAACATTAGGCATTAGTAGCTTATTTCTGAAGTTTACTGCACAATTAATATTTAAAAATACCTTTAATCCCAACTGAGCAGCTTTAATGGCTGCTACATATCCACCAGGGCCTGATCCAATGACTACAATATCAGCATTGTGAGTAGTTGCATAATGTCTTATTCCAATCCTAACTCCTCCAATCTGAAAATTTATTTAAACCTAAATAACACTATAACTTAGTAACTGACAGGTAAGAAAAGATGTATTTCCTGACCCTTTCACCTACTATAAACATACTTCCCGCTTCAATATTTAGTCCCTTCCTTTTTTTCATCTGGTTGATCAAAGTTTTTTGTACAGTTATAAAGGAACTATCTATGAGTTTTCTTATAGTAACTGTAATTTGCAATAGGCCAAATGTCAGGAATTTTATCAATATGATTATTTATCTTGTTACAGTATGTTTAAATAGTGTGATCAAATCAAATATCATTTATTGCACGTAGTAGGGTTACACAGTGTGTTGGATAGTAAGAGAAAGTACAAATGTAGAAGCAATAAATAGAAAATAAAATAACTGGGAGTACATAGACCTATGTTACATAAATAAGACTGCTATTAATTCTACCTTTAATAGGCAAGCTATAAAATATAACCATTAGTATAGTAATGTTGTCCTTCTGTCATGACCGCCCTGATAGTCAAAGACTAATTATAAATCATTATAATAGTTTTATACATACTTATAACATAGTATCACTATACAAACTTTTCGTCACAAATCATATATTATGAGACTAAGTGTCTACTTCCGGCTGGAACAGGCGTTTGTGGAATGAACAGAGATGTCTTTATTTCTAGATCTAGGTATTTATTAAATTGATTAAAAAAATAATATTATAATAAAATGTATCCATGTCTTATACATATCATATATTATTATTATTATTAAATAAAATGCTACGTAATATGCTCACATGGAGATTAAATCAATTTGTATAATTTGTCTAGATATTTGTTTTGGTGATACGAGGGCATACTGTCAATGAGGGGGTTAACTTTAAGAATGCTTAACACATTAATCCATTCAAGTACTGATCATAAGTTCATACATTTTAAGAAAACAAATGCATACTTTATTTTCTTTTCTTGGTAGCTTCTGACAACATCCTCTGAAGTCGAACACATCCAGATATTATTAACCTTGCAATTGCAACCAATCTATTTTAACTAAAACATAAGGAGTTTTTACAGCCACCAACTTCCAAGCTGTCAGGCGGTCACATGTTTGAAGGTCAAAGTAGCTTTTAAGATACGATTATATGGATGTAGGTAAAAATGTGTTTATATCAGATTAAAATCTTAGCTACACACAAAAGAAGCATATTTTTAAACATTTATTTTGCTTTTAAATAGGCATTTTTGCACCGACTGTTCAGGATTGCATAACTTACAAACGAGAGATTCATAGCAGTCTTAATTAAAAATTAACGAAGTTAATGAAAACTTACCCGTAATGGAACAGAAGCAAGCTTTAAAAATTTGTATCCCATTATTGAAAGCAATAAATACGATAAATAGAGATAAAATTAGACCCTGGTGTTCGGCAATACAATGTCATTCGCACGTCATTCGTGAATCGATGTCATCTGTGGATGTCATCTCCTATGTCATGTGTCAACTGTCAAATGTCAATCCACTTGACGTTTACTTTTTGTACATGTTACATTACTTGCCTGGGAAGTTGAGCTGTAGCAAAATTGTTTACCCATAAACATATTTCTGTTGCAATCAATAATTAAAAATGTATAAAAAAATAGACGGATCCTCTTTACACAATTTAAAATTATGTTGGTAGGGGCCAAATATTGTTCACTTTGTACGCTATTTCATTGGCAGCTTGTGCATTTATTAGCGGTGTGTAAATGTAATAATATGACGTCGAATATAACAATAACTTAGAGCAATGATTACGATTTGAAACGTCAATAATGTTGAGTAAGTATTAAATAGGTCTACAACTGTGCGATTCCGAAGACATTTTTTTACCTCGTATAACACCTTTGTGGAATCAGTTACCGAGGGCGGTATTCCCAAACGATTATGACTTAGGAACCTTCAAGAAAAGAGCGTACTCATTCCTTAAAGGTCGGCAACGCATCTGTGATACTCCTGGTGTTGCGGATGTCCGTGGGCGGAGGTGATCACTTTCCATCAGGTGACCCACTTGCTCGTTTGCCTCTTCTATATAAAAAAATAGGTAGTGTTTGTATGCAGTGTTACTCTTCTCTCAGTCTCAGTATCAGAAAACATCAAATCATTAAAAATAAATACGTAAGACGCTTCATTTAAATCAGTAGATAAACGATATAATATTTATTAATGGTTATTTGAATGGAGATGAAGGTTGAGGGTTTGATTAAAAAAATGCTGTAACTATGTTGTTTGAGTTTGAGTGATGTTTTAGACCTAGCTCTGTCTGACCACACAGCTCAAATATTGGCATGTCCTGTGCAAAAAAGTTATCGCTTCACATATTGGTATGTAGAGAAACGAATTTTTGTCTGAGGAAAACATGTCGAAATTTAAGGACTGTATAGGTAGTATCAGTTTCTGCGATGTTTTTGAAGAAAGTTGTGCCAATGCAGCATTCAATAAATTTCACAATGAGTTTAAATTATTTTTTGATTTGTGTTTTCCAAAAGTAAAAGTTAAGATACCTTTGTTAAAAAGACCTAATTGGATAACACCTGGAATTAAAAAGTGTTGCAAGCGTAAAAGAACCATGTTATGGAAATATGGATTATCTCGCAATGAACAATACAAGTTCAAATTTAAAATATATTCACAAAGATTAAAGAAAATTGTAACTCAAACACGCAAAATTAAAAATAGTTATTTTATAACTAAATCGACAAATAAAGTTAGGGCAACATGGAAAGTAATTAAAGATACTGTAATAAATAAACCTAAAGATGAAATCAATTACATAATATATAATAATAATAGGGTTAATGATCCTAAGGAAATTGCTCAAATTTTCAATGCTAATTTTTTAAAACACTCCGAGAATAATCAAAACACAAACAATGTTTTTTTTAATTCTGTACCTAGTTGCTCAAACTCTATGTTTTTGGCGCCTACAATACCTCAAGATGTTGAAAATGTTATAAAATCACTTAAAAATACTAATAGTACAGGCTATAATGAAATAACAACATCTTGTATAAAAGAAGTATCTTCTTATATTGCACCTTGGCTTAGTCATGTAATCATTCTTTGTTTTGAGCAAGGCGTTTTCCCAAATATGTTGAAACGGACGGTAATTAAACCATTGTTTAAAAAAGGAAAAAAAGAGGACGTTAATTGCTATAGACCAATTGCATTAATTCCAATTTTTTCAAAAATTATAGAAAAAAATATTTATAATCATTGATACTTTTATTTAGAAAAATATGGACTTCTTGCTGAAGAGCAGATGGGGTTTCGACGTAATAAGTCAATAAACTTAGCCATTTACAAGTTCATTTTAAATATACTTAATAATGTTGATAGAAAGATCCCAGTAGCTTCCTTATTTATGGATCTCACCAAAGCATTCGACTGCGTTAATCACCACATATTATTGAAAAAATTGTATTCGTATGGCATTAGAGGTAGTGTACTTAATCTTATTCGGAGCTATTTGACAAATAGGTATCAACTCACAGAAATAACGCGCATATGTAGTAAAACCAGATTAGAAATCAAATACTATTCTTACGTTCTTAAAGTTGTTTCTGGTGTTCCTCAAGGTAGTGTATTGGGTCCACTCTTGTTTCTTATAATGATTAATGATATGCCTATGGTAACATCTCATCACATGATTTTATTTGCTGACGACAGTACTTTAATATATCACCATCATAATAATTTTATTTTGGAAAAGGACATGAATGAAGCACTAAAAATTATAGTAAAATGGCTTCTTACTAATGATTTAAAAATAAATCTCAGTAAAACTAATTTCATTACATTTAGAAACCGTGTTGCTTTGACAGTACCATTATCTATTGGTTTTGACCATCAGAGAATACATGAAACAGAAGTGACGAAGTTTTTGGGTGTGACTTTAGATTGCAGAATGTCCTGGAAGCCACATATAGAAGTTGTTTGCAGCAAACTCAATCAGTTTGCATATGCATTATATATGCTTTCCAAAGTGGTAGATACTTCTACTATTTTAATTGCGTATCATTCATATGTGGTTTCTACATTGAGATACGGTGTTATATTCTGGGGAAACTCATCACATATACAATCTGCATTTGTGGCACAGAAAAGATGTGTAAGAAATATATTTAAGCTAAAAAAAAATAGATAGTTGTAAGCCATGTTTTATTAATCATAGACTGTTAACTTTGCCATGCATTTATATCTACGAAACTGCTGTATTTGTTAAAACGAATTTAAATTTATTTGAAACTTAAAGAGTGATCGTCATCAACACAATTTATGTGCCTTGCCTCACCAAACTGCTTTGTTCGGTAACAATGTTTGTGGCATGGCAACAAAGATTTTTAATAAATTTCCGCCTAGAGTGAAAGAAATTAAAAATATTAATAGTTTTAAACATGAAATCAAAAAAATTCTATGTAACAAGGCTTACTACAGTATTAATGATTATTTTTCGGACATCTTATAAATTGTGCGACAGGTACTAATAACATAAAATAAAATTATCAATTAAATGTTTTCCTGTAAATATAATGTAATCTTAGATTGAATTGATGCAATTATTTATTTACTATTAAACTTATAATTTTTTTTTGACATTTTTATTGTAGATTAAGACTATGAATTGTGAATTTATATGATGTGACTGGTATGCATAATGAATATAAAATTATCAATTTAATGTTTGGCTGTAATAATAACTTTATTTATTTTTTAAATCGAATGATGCAATTATTATTTTAAACAATTTTTTGACATTTTATTTTAGATTAATACTATGAATTGTGAGTGTATATTAATTAATTTAGAACATGATATTTAATCTCTTTTCAAGTAAGTGTAAAATTTGTGCGAAAAATAAGATAAATAGATATGTACTTAAACTCTAAGATATTCATTTTAATTGTATTAAATCAATTCATTATTTATACTGACTGCAAATTAGTTCATTTGTATTAATTTTACAATTGTACGCCTTATAGGCAGAATATAGAGCTCAAACCAAATTTGTAACAACTAGCTATGTACCTATATTCGAACAATAAATGAATTATGAATTATGAATTATGAATTATGTTTGCCACCCCAAAGCTTGTGCTCGTAACCATAATTATGATTCAGTTTCCATTAGCCATGGAAATTGCAAAACATATGACTTAAAATGGGATTTTACCAGCTACTTGTTTAACTTCAAGAAATGGTTATTTTGTAAAGAATTATGTGTTACAATGTTTGAAGTATATTAATGTATGTTCGGAAGGCCACACACCAAGAAAATTAGCGATATGTTTTCAGTTTTGTTTGGCCACAATAATGCTTTTATATATGAAAGAAAATTAATTAACAACAAGGGTGTTTACTTCATAAACTATTTTTTATATCTTTTAAAAATTTAATTTTTTCTATTTTAACAGCAATATGTGAAACATAATTCAATTCTGAAGTAATTAAAAAATAAATTGGATTATTTTACTTGAAAATTATTTCTTAAGTAGCAGTTTCACGCAGCTTCACCTGCGTAACTTGGCTTCTACTGCACCGATTTTGATGAAACGAAGCTTATATCACTCAGACGTAATGTAGCATTCTAAAGGTGAACAATTTTTGAAATCGGTCTAGTAGTTTCGGTACCTATTCATTTCAAACAAATAAACAAAAATCAAACCTTTCCTCTTTATAATATTCGTATAGATTTGAAATTATTCTACTACTTTTTAATAATTAATGACATTATATTTAAATGTTTAATAGATGTCATTCCCATTCGGGGTGAACTAGTAGTAGGTTGCAGGCAACACTAAAATGCGCGCGCTGAATGAAGAGCGGAAGTCGAAGTTTTGACTTTTGTTTATCAGTGAAGCGGATTGCCGAGTGTTGATCGTACGAAACGTGTTGTTGTGCGTCGCGTTCTTCGCTTTTGAAAAAAAGCGTTTCTTGTGTTTTCTGAATAAAAACAAACTCTTTTGAAATATTTATTTCACCTGCAGTTTGTTTGAAAATTTTGTGATCATTTACATATTGAGTTAATAAAGGAGAAGCGCATACTGAATTTAGTAACAGGTGAGTTTTTTTATCAACTCTGTATGTAAGCGATTTAAGTAAATACTACATATTTAAAATAAACATAGACAAACATCAAATTGTTTGCAAATAAAAATACTTTTAATAACATATGAATTTATTATAAAAAATCCATAAAATGTTAAAGCAATGTTGATGTAAACAAAGCTTTACAAACTATCACCTGCCGCTGTCTTTTTCTGACTCCAAACTTTACATAATATTAAGCCGAATGTAGTTAGGTAGGTGCTTAAGTTTAAAATAATTTTGGCCTCTTTGGTCGTATTGCATTCAATCGATTACAAACAAACGTAGGTACAATTTTACTCTTTATGAATAGATTTAAATAGCTACTTATAGATAACTTATACCTAGCCATAATTTTATCATCGTAGAATACATTTTTTTGCAAACCTTCATCCCACATTATAGTCCTCTGGGATATATTTTTAAAAGTAGCCTGTACGTGAACTCCGGTCTATATATGCATATAAAATTTCATTCAAACCGGTCCAGCGGCTTAATAGACAGACGGACTTTCGCACTTATTATTTTAGTATGGAAGTATGGATCTCCTGTACCCACCTAGTCTGTACTTTACATTTTTTAGTTTTCGTTAAACATGGTATGTGGTCATAGCTACCTAGATTAAAATAGATAGATATATTTTTATTCTAAATAATGATATTTATTTTCCGGTCTGCACGATAGAGTAGCCGATGGATTTGCAAAATAGATCTAACACTTGTCACTTCGGCAACAGAACGCAACACACCAATCATATGTATGGCGTCTATAGGCCGGGGTAGTCTCTTCTTTTATCACCAGAAAATCCTTGTGCGTGTTCGCTGTCTTATACTCATACTCATCAAAATAAACAACAGTAAAATTAAATGCCTAGGTAAGTATGATGTAGGACTACGTTTTGCGAAAAAGTCAAAGTGTCTACCTAATTAACTTAACTAATTAAATTAACCTATAGGTATATAGATACGCCGTATAACTACTATACTCAATTTAGGTAGGTAGGTACCTACCTGGTTTACGAAAACTCTTGCCACTTCTAAACGATATCCTACGATGGTCATAAGTATCTATTATTATATGATATTTCTATTTTGTACATAATAATAGGTATCTATTTCGCATAAAAATCGGTTGTTCCTGTCCATCGATTATTACTCTTTCCATATTTCTTAGAATTGTCAACTATTGAAGCCCTTCGTAGATAAAATAGCTAACCAAAGTTTGACCTAAGAATCGCCTGCCAGACACCGAACCAGAGTGTAGGTACAGTGTGTGCAACTGAAATCATGAAATGAATGAAACTTCAGCATTCCTAAAAACAGTCGAAGTAGAGCAGTAAGTAGGTATAGAACCGTTTTTTCCCCTGTGTTGGTATGGGTCCGCTGACTACATTATTAGAATATATCAACTGTCTCTCTTATCAACAAATGATTCCGAAATGGTTCCATGTAAATTTTATCACCATCCTACAGTTTTAGTAACAGAGTAGTTTTAGTAACATTTAATAATGATTTATGTACTAAGTATAACACAAAAGTCACTAGTGAAATCATAATGAAACGAATATGGGATCACCTCGGAATCATGACCTATCTTTCTAAAAAAGAAACATCAAAATCGGTCGGTTATTAGCCGAGTAATCGCGTAATAAAAAACAGTCGAATTTAGAACCTCCTTTTTTGGAGTCGGTTAGAAAAAGAAAAAGGGTAATGGTAATTACGAAAATAAAAATGCCTGAGAATGATCTACATGTGCAGTTTTCAACGGATATATAAAAACGCATTATCGTTGTAGGTTTGTCCGTCCCATTGTACGAGCAGGTGCATTACAGAGCTGCACGAAATACCTGCTTTGCACGCATTCTTTTGTTCCATTCACAAAACGAGATGTACCGGGATTCCTTCTTATTACACTCTTGCTCTACTTACTGGTGTATAACTTTGTTGAAGCTCGGTTTCAATTTGAAACAAAGTTGTTATCAATAGCAATAACGCCCCAGTTAAGGTCTTAGCATGCTCTTAGAGCCAGGAAAGAACGCGTTTGAATTATAAACGGGCATGTTTTTTTTATAAAAATAAAACTTATGTCATAGAAAAAATAATTTCAAATGCAAAGTAGATATTCACACAAGAAATAAGTTAGTACAATATAGTACAGAAGAATGGACTTGCTTGAGAACCGTCGCGGTCTGGAAAAACCGAGAATATAGCACGCAATCGGTTATACGAAATCGTCGTTTGAATAGATAGACAGAGACATGGCCAAGCTTGAAACCAGTTAAAGTAGATACCTACCATACGAGTAGCGGTCATCTCACCCCAGTTTACTGCGGTGACAAAACGTAAGATTTTTTTAAGCTTTTAAGGGCAAGACTTTAAATCAATAACTTTTAAATGAGATGAACCTTGGACATTACTTGAAGGCTATAAGCCAAAGTACAGTGAATTTACCAAAAAAGCCAAAGCAAAAAAACGCGCCAGGCGAAGCCGCAAAACAAAACTGCCGACATAATAGAACTTATCTATAAAATGAAATATACTTGCCAATACACTTTATTAGGAAGCTGAAGTCCCTTAAGAAAGCATTGGGCTTGAAGCTAGACTCCCAATGATGTACTGATGTAGGATGCACCTCCACCTACGCCTACCTAAACGACGCTTGAGGACAATTGACCGATATTTGATATTTTTTCATGAAAGGGTTCAGCGAACTAGCACAGCTCTCTTAATGGTAAGAGATAACCATAGATGTTATAGATGCATTGTTGTGGTGTGGGCCTAACATCCCGTACACAGCCACATATTATTAGGCCTATTGTGCAAGTACATATCTTCACGCCAAGATCCTTAAGAGGTTGTCGGAGAGTATCGAGTGCCAAATCTTACGATTCGTTGTGTAAGTAATATCGAAACTTCGCATGTCTATTAGTTATACTGTTCTTGAAAACCAAGTATGCTTAGCAATGGAGTCTGCAATAGGAAGTCAAAGAACCTGAGTTTCTGCTAGAAACAATCAAGAATAATGATGATGATGGTGAAGTAATGTTACATCCACCTTCATCTACATTTAGCTAGAGAACCTGTCAGAAAATGAAGGTCAATCATTTTTCCAATTTTTTTAAACACTTCGCCCGTAATGGACTAGGCGTGAATACACGAATTTTTCCTATGCTGTATAAATAATATCGAAATTTCAAGTGTCCATGAGCTACATTGTCTTTATCCACAAGATAAGAGATTATGCTCAAAGTATGCTATAATAAAATATTTCGAAAATAAGATTGTGTGCTCAGTTGAGTAATTTCAAAATATGTAACTAGTCGTAATCTGGAATGAGATGAAATATAATTTTATGAGTATGTTGTTACAATGATAAAAATTAACATTTATGTAAATAGTGGTATTTAAACCAGATTTAGACCAGAGAGGAAATTTTTATATGTGGGGCCACCGAATTCCCGGATTGCAAGAGATTACCGTAGTCTTTAGATACCATAGATGTTGTAGGTGCGTCGCTGTCCTGTGGCCGGTATGTTAGGTCCATCGTGCAGATCTACCGGCTACCCTAATCTCCAGGCTGGAACATGAAGAAGTCATTAAGGCGGTAGAAACGAGTATGGCGTTGGATCCGTACCCACCCAAGTTGCTGCAAAGCACTATACAACCAGTGCTCTTGTTGGTAATTACCTATATTTTAATTTTTGCTCGCCTCTTATGAGTTGCCTGGCAGAGAGGCAGATGGTCTGTTCTACTCAGCGGACCCAGATCAACCTGGGATAAATGGAATGGTAAAAATATGATAACACTTTTTTGTAATCTCAACAGTTTCGCCTCTGGACTGCCTTCTAAATACTAAAACGGAGCTCCTTGTTCCAGTTCAAAAAGTTCTACTGCTCAGAGGGGCAGCTGTGTGTAAAAACATTTATTGATTGGCTACTTATAATGACTGAAAATTATGCAGTTTAACCAACTCAGAAAAATGATGTAAATACACTAGTCTTTTAACGTGTATGTTATTGTCTCCACGTTTATGGCCGTTAATCGTTACGTTAATCGTTATGGACGTTAATCGCTATTACGACGAAAACGTCGTAATAGCGATTTGTATATTGTAAAATAGATAGGCACAGAGCAAACGGCTATTATTAAAGTGAGAGGAAACCGCGAGGTATCTAAATGTCTAAGATATTATTGGTATCTTTACTTCTTCGGTATCTATAAGTTTTGCTGGAGTGATCTTAAGTATTTTTCTGTAGTAGTTACTTAATTTTTTAAAATAATATAAGCGCAGAAATGAAAAAACTCATTCTCAAATTATTATTCAAAAAACGTACCTCAATTTCATAACTACGTTATCTGGATGCAACAGTTTCAGTGCTGTAAAAGTGTAAAAAACCGACTTCGATTTCGCAAACTAAGATCTACGTACACAAAAAATTAGTATTTTCCTCATTTCCTTAGGATTCTTTTATAAGACTCAGACTTAGTGGCAATGGGACCACCTAGGAAGTGTGCTCTTTTAACCACAAAAATATTTTTTAAAATCCATTCAGGAATAATGGAGAAATCTTCCAACATACGAAAAAATTGAAGTCGGTCTATAACTTACTCCTTTTTTAGATGTCGGTTAAAAGTATGTTTCATTAAAATATACGAGTACTCATAGCTTAAATTGTATTTGTCGGATCTTGATCAAACTTGTAAGTGTTTTATGACTAACCTCCAGAACACAATCCATTTGCTTAGTGCCTACCCCTTTAATCACAGTAAAATCACTTGTTCAAAACATAGACAAATTT
>NJDC01005789.1:11142-29145 GCA_002245475.1 Calephelis virginiensis | reverse complement strand
CACGGCCTACGATATCTGATACGTTTGACATACTGAGTACCTTCAAACGCGACATCTGATAGCAGTCCTTGGAGTTTGCAATTAATCCTGTAATTGGAAACGGTAGTACAGGTTACACACTACCATTGTGGAAACTTATTGGACACTGATCCCTGACACATGAGTGCTGTCATTCCAAAAATTCAACATTAATTGGACAAAATTCGACAAGGAAGTTTCTTAGAATGTGAAATTTAGATTGTCGTAATTTTGAGAACTGGCGACTTAATGGGTTAGTAGGCTTTTTTGAAACAATTAACTTTACGAAGATTCCGTGAATCTAAAATAACAAATCTATAATTGAAATGCTAATTTTTATTACACTGATAACGCTTCCACTGATAACGACACTGCTACCGGTACTGTATGTTCTCTTGCTTCATTGAAGAATTCCTTTATTATTACGAGTATATAGAATTTTGTGTGTTATAAGGTAGCGAACAAACGTGTTTTCTCCGTGTTGGTTCGCGTCCGCCGAGTAGAATTGACCATCTGCCTCTCTGCCAGGCAGCTCGCGCAAGAGGAGTGCATTATTGAAAATGTAGGTCATCACTAACAAGTCCACTGGTGTTTTGCTGCAACTTGCCCGGGTAGAGATCCACCGCCTTACCTACTCCTGCCCCCATAATGAGTCTGTCATGTTCCCGCCCAGAAGGTAGTGTAGCCGATAGACTTTCACCATATCATCCCGGACACAGGACAGCGACACCTGTAACATTTATGGTTTCTTTAAGCTCGGTTATGCCTTAACATCAGGAGTGCTGTGTGCTTCTTCGCTAGACCTCTTACATATAAAAAAAAAATGGTTATCTGTCTCCTATATACACCATAGATATTACTGATGCCTATGTTATATCTTGAGGCCGAGATGAGAGAAAAAGTGGCGCACTTAATTTACTAGATTCCTAGAACAGGCAATGGGGTCGTCATATCCCGACGTCGGAATGTTTTATAATTTAAATATATATGTATATGTTGTTATATAATATGTTGTTGCTACAAGTTTATAATTAGTAAGCCACTGTTCATGTTTCGTAGAAACAGGTTTAAGATAATTCTTTCGTCATAAAATCCGTGAGTTGAACGGAAACATAATACATAGTTTAGCATATTGTTATGATTTGGTAGGTACAGCTTCATTTCAACTTAATCTTGTCTGCAAAACAATTTTCTCATTTAGGAAACAATGGAATGACAAGAAAAAAATATTTGCGGAATATTTGAATTTACAAAAACATTTAAGCATACCAAAAATATTCAACCACATGTAGTGTGCTAATATCTAAATATAAATGTTCATCACACAAATGCCTGCCTCCGTCGTGAATCGAACCCGAGCCTCGCGGTTGGCGATGTAGATAGGCGTGTACGCTAGCCACTCGACCAACGAGGCGGTCAAATAAATATGTTTGAATATTTTAACAACCTACTTACTTATATTTATTTGAAGCTTCATACTTTATTTATTACGAACGATTTTGACCCAAAACGTAACCTAGGTACCACCGTTTTTTATCCCAGCCATATATATAGGAGAAAAAACGGCAGAACGAACTCGCTGGTAATCAGGATTATGTTTTTTTACCTTCCTGTCTTATTCTTCCACTATTACTGTCATCAAGGATCACACAATATACAAAATTCACCAAGACTTACCGTATCATAGATATGCGTCATAGTCATCAGAGATTTTTTTCAACATGACAAGTACTGGAAAGTTATTACATTAAAAATGGATATACCTATTACATTTTTAATATGAAATTCGTATTTGTTAGACTCAAATATCGAGTGTAATCGAGTGCCAAATGCTACGACATCTGCAAGCCAGTCTAGCTCTGTCCACATTCATTATTCTTTTCATACAAACTTGGATACCTGAGCGATTCGTGTGTATTTGTTGAGAAGAATTAGAGAAGTGTCAGGATTAAAGGCATCTCTGTTAGCTTATCACAGGTATGTTTCTTCCGTTTTGCAGTATGGTATTGCTATTATGGGGAAATTCTGTAGAGTTAGCTTTTTTTATGATATTGGAAGGCAAACAAGCAGACGGATTTCCTGATAGTAAGAAATTCACGTCGCCTAGAGACACCAAAGGTGGTAATGGTGTGTTGCCAACCTGAAGCCGGGATGCTAGGCTTCGAGCAAAGGTAAGTTTACCGGCTACCTTACCCTCCAAACCGGAACACATTATGACGTTATGGCGGCAGGAATATATAGGGCGGTGGTACCAATCCGGGTGGGTCGCTACGAAACTCTACCACCTAGTCAGATGTCACGGCGCTAGTGACGTTAAGCCTATGCTCGCCTTTTACGAGCTGCCTGGCAGGAAGGTAGATGATCTATTCTGCGAAGGAGCCCGGACCAACCCGGGGAACTAAACTGACCTAGACTCTTTAGAGTTCAGAAGAAGTATATACGTGCGATATGTATTGTCAATCATTCATGCAAGCCACTTTTTGAGTCACTTGAAATAGTACCTTTACCTTGTTTATATCGATGGCTAACGGCCAAAAGGGGCTAAGCGATATTTTTTTTCGAAATAGACTTATTTATATGGTTAGAATCGTCTTTTTTCTGCGTCTCTCTATCTAAGTTTCATAGCTCTACGACGAAATTTTTGGCGTTTAGGCGGTAGAAAAATAGCTGTTTCAGACCAAATTTTTTGTCACAAACAACAGTTATTTCGTGGATGTCCTTTAAATGCTGTTTGGATAAAAACAAATTTTAATATTTGACAGTTACACTATTTAGACTTATTGTTAAATTTTCTAAATAAAACGTTACCCGATTTTGGCTGATGGAATATATTTGTATTAAATAAGTTAGTACATTTTTGATTTTCCACGTATCACGGTTCATTAAAAATCCGTTTAAGACGATAATGGTCGTATTTCTAAAATTAGTAATTGTTATTTTATACTTTTTTCCCGTAATTATGAAGTATCGCTAACGGTTAGAACTATTTTCCCATGTCTTTATATTATTTATCAATGGCACTTAATCTGTTACATCTCCTTTTACATATGTCGCTTAGCCTGTTTTTCCGTCCCAGTATGTTAATACAATTAGGCAATAATTAACGATTACACCAATTCGATTGGTATGAGATTGGCGCTTAGCTAGTGCAACAGTAACAAAACATATCGGTTATCTCTTGCATTCATGCAAACAAGTGTTAAACAAGCGCCACAAACACGCGTGATTCATTTTGCCACGCAATTTTGTTCATTTCAGCAATGAAAACGGTAAGTATATAAATTATTTTATTCGTCTACGCACATGAGTATATACAAATTTAGCAGTTTATTTTAAAATTTGAAATCATGTATTAGACTTTACAACCACAAACTGTATATTGTTTAAGTTATGCAAACTAAAAACACTTTACATTCCCATACGTATATGTGATCTTATAATAGGTTGATTTCCCAAATCACATTATCCAGGCATAGTCTAGCGTGGTGACCATTGCAAAAAAGCAGTGGTATTAATTCGTTTGAAAGTAAAACACGGATACTGACATGCCTGAAACTGTCGAGACCTCAGTCATGTACGACGTTCTTCCTGATTGTAAAATTGAAAACATTTGAGGGTAAGCGACAGTAAATGGCTGTTAATGGGATTTTTATATATAATTAATTATGTCATTTTGTAGAGAAATATTTAAAAACCACATTATGGTTAAATTTCGAAGTCTTTCGGTGTAATAGTTTATTCTAAAATCTTTTTTTCAACTTTAACTGCTCTCCTGTAAAGTTTGGAAAGTGGCGGTTAGCCCTTTTTGGCCGTTAACCATCGATATTATAATATATTGGCTGTATGTGTGTTTGTAAAAAATCATCATCTTTTGGTTCATACAAGTGCTGAAACCCTAGGTTTGTCACACTTTAGAAATAATGAGAAACTACATGTGCCTAACCAAAAACTCAACATTTACAAAACTAATGTGTATTGCATGTCCATTCGTATATGCAACCAAATTACTGATGATCTTAAATCACTTCCATTAAATAGATTTCGAAAAAAGGTATTCTACTTAATTTTAGAAAAAAACATATTACAGTGTCAAAGACATTCTTGCCTACAAAAATAAATAATAATTCTATTAAAATATTTGCACACCACAAGTTTGTAGGATATATCGAAAACGCTTAAATAATTTTGTAACATCTTAATACTCATATTCCGTAAATAAATATTTTTTCTTTCTTTCCTTTCTTTCGGTTTGCGTATGCTTGTGGATGGGAGTGTGGTTTTCAAAACCCGCGGGTTTGTATGAAAAGAGTAATGAACGTAAAATAACTTACCTGTTTAAGTTACTTACTTTATTACTCTCTGCCTAGCTTATAAGGGACTTAACTTGAAAAAGGAACATAGACTCCTCTATAGAGTACTTCAAGGAATTTTTATTTTAAAGTTAGTACTTTAATTTATATTTAGGCTAAGTATAAATAATTAATAAATAAATATCCCTATACAAGACACACACATTGAATCTAGCCCCAAAGTAAGCAAATTATATGCTTGTGTTATGGGTGTTAGTCAACGATGCTAATACACAGAAATACTTAAATAGATACCAGAATATATTTAATAAACACCCAGACCCGGCAATGCAGACATCTAAATGTTCATCACACAAATGCCTGCCCCCGTCGGGAATCGAACCCGAGCCTCGCGGTTGGTCGATGTCTTTAGGCGTGTACGCTAGCCACTCGACCAACGAGGCGGCCACAAAGTATGAATTTACTTCAGGGGTGGGCATACTTTTTTGACCGCGGGCCAGTAAATTAAAATAAATCTTAAGGCGGGCCGGTTATTAGAAACATCTAAAAAGAGCTGTAAATATAACGATTATAGAACATTGTATAAAGATAACATAAGGCATTTTTTTATTTTTACAATCTCTTATTCACATAAAATCGATTTACGAAGTCATTAGGACTTAGGTATATGAAGTACGCATTATAGGTATTTGTTTGAAGTATAAATTCAGTATCTTTATTGTTCAAAATTTCGATGGTATTTTAATTTTTCGACCATATAAGGATAATATTTTTTTCTGAAAAGAAAAAAAAACGCTTGTCGGGCCGGTTGAAAACCTCTCACGGGCCAAGCCCGCGTTTCGTACTTTGCCCACCATTGATTTATTTCATTTTATCTAAATTGATGTCTGTCTTTATTATCGATAGTAATATAAATCAATTGTGAACGGTGTGTGCCTATTTAACACTTGTTGAATACGCTCTTATTGTTGTATTGGCCTGTTCACGACCTTGCATCCATCGCCCGTCAACGAAGTGCTAGTAAAAAAAAAAGTCATATTTTAGTTCCATCTAGGTTCAAATGCTATTCAAAGACTGCGACGTTGAACAATATTGTCATAAACACATCTATCTATATGCTTACAGCACATCACTAGCTATTTTAACCGTCTCCAAAAGAGGAGGTTCTCAATTTGACTACATTATGTTTTTTTATGTTTGTTTCATTAAAACCTGTTTTAATGATTCAAAGGGTAGGTCCTACACTAATTTGATCTTGACTCGACTAGTGGTTTTCGAGTTATACTTTATTTGCTGTCCTATTACTATTTTAAATACGAAAATATATTAATATTTTAAATAAGAAAGTTTGTGTGTTTGTTACTTCTTCATGCAACAACTGCTGAACCGATTATTTTGAAATTTGGCACACACATAAAGGGTAACTAAGATTAACACAAAGGATAGTCATAAAAACTACCCGAAAAAATGTTCTTGTGACCGTTATGGCACTATTAAACACGCGGGCTACAAAGCGAGCAATAGCTTAATACTTAATACTTAAATGTTTGTCGATGTTGACGACCTCATCTATGTTGTATAATTGTTAAGTATAACTCAAAACCACTAGTACGATGTTGATAAAATTTAAGTGTGTCCGTTTCGGAATTATGAGCTATTTAAAATATACGAGAGTGAAGAAGTTGGAGGTTAGCTGAATTTTTGCGACGAGCTGTAGAAAAAAAAATACGACAATTTATCCTTCGTTGTTCTGAGACCTAAGTCATCGCCGATAGCGAGTAACGACAAGGTCATGAACGCATCGAAGGCTGTAAGAGTTAAGTTTTGGTTGTTTTTAAAAGGTTCCCTTTTATGTTCAAAAACTGGAATCGTTTAATTCATATTTGCTTGTTCGTTATCGATTTAACTATAATTGAAGCTACTTTAAACAGTTGCTAGCCTTCTTACTCTAAAAGGTTCGATAATTATTTAGTGTCTGTTATTAGGGTATCGAAGAGAAAATAACAGAACCCTGAATGCTAAATATTAGAGATAAAAATTAAATTAGGTACATTTTCACATACCATAATTAAAGTAATCAAGGCGGCAAATTGTGTTTTGAGGGTATTGAGATTACAAAAATAATGTGGCCGATCTTTTTTATATTTTCGTATTCGTTTAAAAGTTTTATCTTTAACTTGGTATCCGACTCCGACATCGATAGGTATGCTTAACGCATCTTGTCATAGCAATATTCTCAATGGGTTCTAAAATAACGCGGGAAACATTGTTACTGGTTAAATATTTATACTAAAATCGGCGGTAAACATCACTATGCTATCGGTGCATCGGTTTATTATGTTAAATATTATGTCCACAGATTAATAATTTTATAAAATATTTAAAAATATTTGTAATCTATAATGGGACTCATATTCCCATTTTAAAAATATTAAAACATTATCAATTATAATTTGTGAAATCAATATTTTTTATTCCTTAAAATGCGACAGTATATGAACTTACAGTCATCAATACTGTAAAATAATGTTTGTAAAGATACATTTAACTCACAATGTTGTTGAAAAGTAAGGAAAGGTGTAAAACTATTGTGTCCAAGGGATATCTCGATCTCTCATATTTCTCTTCTTATCGTTCTAAATGTTACTAAGTTGTGATATAGGACCTATATTATAGGCAATAATGACACATAAGTGCTCTTCAACATTTTCATGTTTTCATGGCTTGGATATGCTAAAAGTTCTTTCCTCTTTCCAGGTCTCTTACAACAAACTGTACGGAACAGTCAAGACTCGAGTTTGACAGGTAACCGACATGTTTGTTAAGCATAACTAGCGTACACACATTTTAAAATGAATCTCTTGTACTTTTCCACAATACACTTTATTTAACACTTTATGTTATACTTAAGCCAACAGGTTTCACTTTTTATACAGCATCATAAAGGCTTTACTCAAGATAAATAGGATCTAACTAAAGATAAATGCGCAGCTTGCTTGCTTGAGCAGGTTTCGTTTTTAGTGGCAGAAAGTACTTAAAATCTTATTAATCTTTTGCTGCAAATAACGATAGGTTATACTATCTGAATAGAATTATTAAGAGTCTAAACTTTTTGCATTAATGTACGTATGTTAGTTATGGTATAAGTATGTTGAACCATCTGTGAACATTATGAAACAAGTAACTGGCATTTTCACATACTTGATCTAATCCTGTTTCTCTCTATATAAAATACAACGTTAAGAAAAATTATATTTTTTTTCCATATTCGACATATTAGAGAATGCTGAGTAGGTAGGTACACATGGTCTAGGATTAACCCGGGAATATGTGCTCAAAAATATCTTCCTATAATGTCCTTCACCACAAAATGTACGGAATTCTCTCGAATTCCTTGTCGGGCAACAAAAAGAAAACTAGTTTTTTTTCAATTTTCTAATAAAAAAAAGTTGCTCGGGATTGCATATGTGCCCGGTTGGTGATAGGCTTGCCACCTATTACATTGTGGGACTTATTGTCTTCGGCTAGTCGTGGGTGCCCTGGTTGTGAATCTGCCTACCTCTTCGGGGATATGGGCGTGAAGATACTTAAAGGTTTTTATGTTTTTCCTTCTTATTAATGCTATTAGAAGTAGGTAGCATTTTAACAACTTTTTGCTTCTACGTCTAAAAAATATATGCTTAACCCCTTCAAGCTTTACGAAATATTCAAAGTTAAAGCTTGCTCGATAGTTCTTGATTGGATTTTGAATTTCCATAATTTATAAGTAGTGTAAGTAGCTGTTTAAACTTGAGCAAATTGTGCTTGGTGCGACCTGAAAAATGCTGAAAGTCCTCTTCTATTATAGTCCTTTAAAATACTGCACGGAATCCTTAAGGCGTAAGTCAACTACTTGACCGGTTTTTATGTCTTTCCTCGTTATAGATACAAGTATAAGGAGCGTTTTAAACCTGAACAGCTTTTTGCGTCAGTGTGGTCCGGGCGGATGTGCTCAACAACCTCTCTCATTAGCATTGTCCTTCACAACGCCCCTTTGTGTTACTTATATCTTTATACGTATTTCAGAGCAATTAGCCTGGTTTCTTATCTTCACTGGTTTACATCTTTGAATGTTTGATCTGTTTGTAATCATGTGTTTCTCCTTACTTGTTCGGGCTCCTTTGCAGAATATCTGCCATCCTGTGCCAGGCAGCTCGTAAAAGGCGAGCATAGGCTTACCGTTACTAACACACTGACATCTGACTAGGTGGTAGAGTTTTGCAGCGACTCGTTCGGATTGGTACCATCGCCTTACCTATTCCTGTGGCCATAACGTCAATGCTTGCCGTTAACGTGTTTCGGTTCGGAGGTAGCCGGTAAACTTACTTTTGCTCTAGGCCAAAGATCCTGGCCTTAGGTTGGCAACGCACCATTACCACCTTTGGTGTTCTTAGGTGGCGTGAATTTGTTACCATCAGGAAATCCATCTGCTTCGAACATCTTTTAAAAAAATGTAGTAAGTTTGTAATGTAGATATACATTGTAAAAGTCTATTTCGAATTCAAGTTTAGAACTAAATTCTACGTATGTAAATCTATTATTTAATATTGTCTTATCCACCATGAAAACGTTGGGTAACCTGACCTAAACAGACCTCCAAACATTGCACGGTTTATGATGTATGCTAATGTACTCGTACAAGTCAGTACAGTTATTCATTTGCGTATTGCATTACAATGCATCTGGTGCATTGCGTATGCGTTGCGTCGCTTCAGACCGATGCCGGACAAAGGGATCTGGAACGGAGGATAACCAACAACCTGGGTGGTGTACTAAATGTAATCCGTCATTCAACATGTCCGTATCATGTTTATTCATAGCCGGACTGTACACATTCTGATCTTTTTGTTCTAATCCGCTGAAATTCAACTTTAATTTATGCTTGTTTTCCATTTTGTATGAATGTGTTGAAAGATTCCAGGCTGTCTTCCCACTCAAACTCATTACGCGGCAATTTTCAATGGGTACTATAACGGTTTGTATGAAAAAAATCCAAGTACTGTGTTTACCATTTTCCTTAAATTTTTTTACTGTTTTTTCTCTTAATTGTTCACTCGTGTGAAGCCGGGAGAGGCTGCTAGTTATTGTATGTGACAGTTCCTGCTTTCGTTTCTCACAATTTTTTGTATAGACATCTATTGCCTATCCGAACCCGCCTGTGAGACACCGGTCTCGGTGACGAAGACCTCTCTTGCGCCCGGCCTGACGCCGAGCGACGAGCCACTACTCCTCCATCAAGTTCACCCAGTAACCAGAACGCAGCACCAAGTCAAGGTACGGTGTCTCGGGAGACAGCACTTGTTGCTGGCGTTGTAGAGAACAGTCCAATCCATCTAAATAATGATGTCTCGGGCTGAGCACTGCTCGGTTTTTTTTTAATGACTAATTTGTTGCTAACCTCGCGTTTTTACAACTTCACCGAGCTTTGGTGCTCGGCTTAGAAAGCCCGGTGAAGTTGTAAAAACCGCGAGGTTGGCAACATATTAGTCACCCAAAAAAATACATCGACTCGACGATTCCAAACGCGAAAATTTCATGAAATATATATGATAAGTATTATCACTCAAATTATTTAATTCATTGCGTTCTTGTAATTTCCCAAACGATTAAAAAGCTTTTTATTAATCTGTGCTTTGTTGCTTTTTGTTCCGATCCACATAAATTATAAACTGTGGGCTGAGTGAGAGTTTGAGTTTAAGGACCCAAATGTATGGAGTTAGGTTTTGTTACCGTCTCTAGCGGATGGTCGAAAAAACTAAATAATTTCAATTATTTGGATCGTAAAAGCCTAAACGCGATAGTAAAGTACATTCGTGCGCAAATTTACAGCACACTGAGTTAAAATGAGTACAGTTAGGCATGTTAGGGCTGTAAATAGGCCATCTAGCTTTCTGTCGCTGCAAATCTATCGGGACAAAAGGGAATTGGAATGCAGGATAACCATGAATGTAATCCATCATTCATCGAATTCCGTACTGCTTATTCACAAGCAGAATACACTTCGTGCTCCTATTTCCTATTTGCTTCTATCTCGCTTTGAAATGTAAATAGTTACGTACTTGTTTTGTAAATAATTGAAATGCTAAGTATCTAAATGGTCGTTTTCGGAAAAATATTTGTATTTTATGTTTGTTTATTTTGTTTTCTAACAAGTTTATTTAGTCAGAAAGTAGTTATAAAATGTTTTTTTTTTAATTTCAGATTATCAGTCTTTACTATTACAATTTTTCTATAACCCCCGACAAAACATTTCGCAATTTTTTTTTAAATTATTTTTCTTATTAATTACAATCGATAATTTCGCAAACATCAATTACGTCAACTTTTAAACACAATAATCCGCATCGAAATTGGTTCATCCGATCAATACTTATGAGACCACAGACGAGCACACAGATACCTCAAACTTATAACACCCCTCTTTTCCGATGGGTGTTGAAATATATAGTAATGTGCTGTTTGCGTTGCTGTTGCTATAAGTTTTTTTAAATTAATAAATTTTTTGACAAATTACATTGATCTAATCCCAAAATAAGTAAATTATATGTTTGTGTTATCAACGAATCTAATGCATTTAATACCCGTATACTTTTAATAAACTTCCTCAATGAATTATATTTTTTAAGTTGAAGATATTAAGATGAAATCTATCGTAACAAATGTGAAAAAGCTTCGCAAAACAAAAACGAGCACCGTTTTAGGTATATTGTGAAATGTTACATAATGACCCATCCTACCATTGTAGTCTGCGTTTTCCTTGTCGACACAGATAAAAAAGTGAAATTATTTTTGGAAAATAATGTATTTATTTCATATGCAAAAAATCATTTGTAGTCATAGTTATTACTACACTTAAATGGAAGTTAGAATGATTAACTTTTTGAGGCCCTGGGTCGGTCCAAAATAAATAATTGAAAATGTGTATTTAATTATTAGAACTACAATTTTATGCAAACATTTATATCTAAAATTGCAGGTTCATGGTTGCTAAGAAAAGTTTCTCCGGTTAGGTACCTTACAAAGGGAGTTGCAACCCATGACAAGCTATGCGTGTCTGTGCAAGTAATGTAATTTTTCGTTCACACCTCCGTACTAATGTTAATCTGTTTCATGTTTATTCAAAAGCGTAATATATTATATGTATATCGTATATACATTCTTTCGCTTTTCATTCCAGTTCGCGTACAATATTTGAATTCTAATTAGGCTTGTTTCGTAATTGACGT
Organism: Calephelis virginiensis; assembly: GCA_002245475.1. Taxonomy (NCBI): domain Eukaryota; kingdom Metazoa; phylum Arthropoda; class Insecta; order Lepidoptera; family Riodinidae; genus Calephelis; species Calephelis virginiensis. The sequence continues at coordinate 17,552 of NJDC01005789.1, read as the reverse complement.
GTACGTGAAAATTAGCCTTTCGCTTAGGTTACTTTCAGATCTAATAATATTTCAAAAGGCTAAGGATAAATTTAGTAGAGTTGGTTAGAAAAATATTTGGACCAGAATTAATGTAACAGACGTTAATTTAACAATACAGCTTGAATAGTCAAAGAGCTTTGAACCATTTGATTAAGCAGGTATTAGGAGCCATAGTTGTTGCTTGATCTCGTCTCATTCTAGATCAGAGGTTCCCAAACTTATTTCATGTAACGCCCACTTTGAAAATCAGTTGTTTTGTAGCGCCCTCCCCTCGTTTTTTTCTTGTCAATAACCTCAGTAACATATTTGTTGCGTCTAGTTTAAAAAAAAAATTTTTTTTTCAAGATTTATACCGCCCCCCTCTAGGCTTCCAGCGCCCACAAGGGGGCGTTATCGCCCACTTTGGGAAAGGCTGTAATCTAGATGATTTAGATGACGAGCCACACAATTTATAAAAAATATCGTCAAGTCCGTATATCCGAAGAGGTAGGCAGGGATACAACCAGGGCACATATGATTAGCCAAAGATGCTAGATGCCGACTAATTTTATAAAACTGGGAATAGTAATGAGTGTTTTCGTTTTGAATGAATTGAACACCGTCTTTAAAATACTGAATTAAATGAATACAGCGGCTACAGATTATTTAGTATAAGCTTCAAGTACATGTTCAAGGGTCTTCCCTTAGGCTGGTCAGGTGAATTGGGACATACATACACTACATACTACTACTTGTTCCAATATTTCAAATTTGTATCTGCAGTTATTAAATAACATTAATTCTAAATTATTTATGAAAGTAGTTAAGTAGAAAATATTTTTGCGTAATCATCATGGTGTAATTGAAAATGCGATAAACATTGTTGAGTACTCTTATCAATTTTACTTTTTCTATTAAACTTATCTGCATCATTGATTAACTTTTGAACATAATTAAGTCGCAATCGATTACTTTGCTGACTTCCGTGGTGAGATTAGCAATAAATAAAGATCAAGATAATATTGATCTTGCCTAATTACATACCACAAAGGCTGTACAATAATCTGGCTGCATTCTTATTGACCATATCAAATTTGCAACGAATGTGACGACCCTATCGTCCGCTAATGCAGTAACCAAATTGAGTAAATAAAGTGATTTTGGTTACTGGATTATTACATTAACATGTGGCAAGAGTCTTGCAACGATTCGTCTAGATTGACACAATCGCTTTAATTTTTGTTTGCTTTTTTAATGTCAATGCTTGTTACTGTCGTGTTTCGGTTTGGAGTCTAGGACTGCCACTAAAGTTACTTAAATTTAAACCTTACAATGGTACATGTCTTTGATGTTGCAAGACTACGTGTTTTTTAAGAAGGAAATCATCATAAGGGAATCCGACTGCTAATCCTTCTTACATTGTAAATAAAACTTAAGACCTTCATGGAGCCAGTGATGATTGGTAACTAAATACTTTTGGTTTCGTCCTTGAACCTTTTGTGCGTTTATAGTTTGCTTCAGTTTGGCAAAATTGGAAGACAGAATAGCTCGTTGGCAAGATTTTAATTAGATGTTTTATTTTTCAGGTAAATAATGATGCCTATGTGCGTATTTGAAATCTAACACCTAACCGAAGGTAAGACAATTAAGTCGCGTGCTACGCTACTAACGACAAAGTATGTACTAAGTTTATATAAGGTACACCGTACATCGTAGAAAGATTAGTACAAAGAGCATTGTGCTGCATAAAAGGTAAATATACAATTCGTTATGATACTGGCATGTTTGCCGTGTCCGTAACTGATTGTGACGACACTGTCTGTGAGGATTGTGCTAGTCCTGGGAGACACAAGTTAGACTTAGATACTGATCATGGTACTAGGCAATCAGGGATGTTATTTTGCGATTGTCATTGCGTAATTTGAAATAAAAAAGTAAAAAACAAAGTATCTTCACGTCCATATCCCCTAACAGATAGGCAGAGGCACAACCAAAGCACCCACATCTAGCCGAAGACACTAAGTCCCACAATGTAATAGGTGGCAAGCCTATCGCCAACCGGGCACATATCCAATCCCGAGCAACATTTTTTTATTACAAAATTGGAAAACTTACATTTTCTTTTTGTTGCCCTACGTGGGAATCGAACCCGGATCCTCATGAAGTCCAGTCCAACACCTGGACCTCTAGACTACAGAGGCGATCAATTAAATTAGAAATAATAAGTTGTTAATATTTTTTTGTTTTGTTTGTTTGAAAGTGACGCTCTGTCAGGTATTACTTATATTATGAGTGCGATTATGATTATATTCATATGATTTGATTCCACACATATATATCTTAACGCCATGCCCTAACGGGGTAGGCAGTGAGTATCGAGTGCTAAAAGTCACGATAACTGCAGACCGGCCTAGCTTCTCTAGTCATTCATAGCGGAATATTTTTTACCAGTGATAGGTAATGAAATACCTAACTTTTAAATAATTATCCTTTATGACGATGTGTAAAACTTTACATTTCATGATAAACTGACCCACAAATTGCGTAGCTATGATACATTTTGGCTTATGGATAGTGTACTTATATGTTGTAAACTTGCAACATTAGCAGGTCTCCGTTATCTTTACATCACACATCTTAAGTAGTTCAGCCAAATAATTAAAATCCGTGTAAGGCAATGTTTATAACTCAGAGTACTTAAAATACACGTAATGCAGGCTACACACACAGATTATGACACTAGCACATACATGAAAAGCACAGTTTTATTTACATAGAGGACAAGAGTTGTCACAGCAATATCCGCAAGCGGCCCAAGAAAGCGGCGGAATTATCGCGGTTACGACACTACCATTACGCATTTGTAGTAATTCTTAACGAGAGCGAAGCGAACTCAACAGATAATCGCACTTGCATAAGGGCCATCGTACACTTATTTTTGGATTAGTGCAGCATAATGTTTTGTTTGTAACATTTAAAACGTATACGTCGCCTCTGTGGTCTAGCGGTCCGGGTGTTGGACTTGACTGCATGAGGTCCCGGGTTCGAATCCCGGGTCGGCCAACAAAAAGAAAATTGGATTTTTCCAATTTTCTAATAAAGAAATGTTGGTCGGGATTGGAAATGTGCCCGGTTGGCGATAGGCTTGTCACCTATCACATTGTGGGACTTAGTGTCTTCGGCTAGTCGTGGGTGCCTTGGTTGTACCTCTGCCTACTTTTTTTTTTAAAACGTATACATTTAATCTATTGGAGATTTCAGTTTGTTTACTATTACACTATTGAACTACTAATTACGACATATCAGTTTTATATGATTAGATAATATATAGTTTTTCAGACTTGCAAAATTGCAATTGAAAGTTTTTATGTGGATGTTGAAAGTTTCTATTATTATAGTGTATATGCAAAAGTGACATCTTAGTGTAATACTTTCGAATACATTCGAGTTTTGCTATTGTTTTTTTAACAATTAACAATCATTAAAAAAAACTGATTCTTGAAATCCTTAATATCATATTTAAAGAAATAGAAATTATTTTCGAAATATGTAAGTTCAAATGGTTTTTTTTATAAAGCTTTTCCAAACCTGGATTAGGTAGGAGAAGAAACGGCGAAACAAACTCTCCTTCAATAAAGATTTCAAACCGTCATGCATCTCGAATTACCATTGTTAAAAGTATAGTATGTGCGTAGGGTCTAGTTAATTACTTTTTTGTCGGCAAGTCTTGTCACTTATGGCACTGTAGATTTGGTTTATTGCTGCTTAAGTCTAAAGATAAACTCTCGGTCGAGTAGGAAACGTGTGCGTTTCGAAGAAACTTTGACTGATGTTCACTGAATACTAAACATAACTAGATTGAACTAGGATAAGTGTAATGCTTTGAATTTATATTTGCTGTTCTGTAAAATATTTCATTGCACTAAATTTAAGCTAAGATAACTAAAATAAAGAAATAAAAAAAGTCGATAGAAGAAAATATTCATTATTTAAATGACTTACTTAAAGATCTAACATCTTTCAGTTTCATTATAGTAATGTGATGCAATATTTTCATTTTTACTTGTCTGTTTTTTTATCTTAGGTACTGTTTAAAATCACAGATTGTTTAATTTTTTTCTATTATTCGCCTTTTTTGTGCTCCTAATAACATCACAGACTGTTTCATAATTATGCAATAAAAACTTGGACAAATATTAAAAACATTTTCCATAGAGATCTATGTTGATGTTTTTCTTATAGTTAGCTACCTTTTAACTAATAGTAGAAATACTCTAGTTTTATGTAAAATCACAAATTGTTTAAAGTCATTAATCACTATCTCCAATTCTTAATTAATAATCTTTAAGAAATAGGCAATCGGCAAGTATCTAAACTTATCAATTATAAAAAATATAATGAATCAGAATCTTAATTTTTCTAGACAATGACCAACTGAAATTAAGCCATTTTTTATAATCTTTTATTGTATTTTCGATTATATTGTTTTTCGATTATATTGTTTTTCGATTATATCATATTTCAGCATATTTTGAAGATTTAAATAATCTATTTTCATTCTAATAATACCTATGAACATTATAAAATGACAAATATTGTATCACATTACTATAATGAAACTTATAATAAAATATTTAAGTTGGTCTTTTAAATAATAAATATTTTCTTCTATCGACATTTTTATCTATTTCTTAGTCTTCGCACTATACGAGTGATATTTTTCGTTGATGTGCTTCGTGGAATATAAAATTTATTATTTTAAATTTTTATTTGAAGCCCACCTACGGGTGTGCTAAAGTGGAATACTTTAGATGTGCTTCGTCTGGGTGTGCTTCTTTTGCGCTTCATGGAATGCCTCACATTTTATTATTTCTTAACATAGCCTAAACGACATAAAAACTAAGTTACATACATAATCCGGATAGCAACAGTTTTGACGGAATTGTGTTTCAATTCAAAGTTAACTATTTAAAAATGTATTAAGTATAAAAAGTTCTCTCGTCACCGCCACCTTAAGTAATATTTATTAAATCAACGTAATTTTGTTACCTGTCATGACCATGTCAATTAAAAATATGTCTCCAGTGAAGAACAAACAAAAATCTCCTTTAAGGACTGCTTCTATAATTTTCCGTTTACCACTCTAAGATATATATTATATACTTAGACCGGCAGACTTTGCTTTATCCACATTATGCAATTCACAATCACCCTGATTTCTGATACTTTCACTATATTCAGACAACATTAAACTAAATAATTAAAATATATTTAAAAGGAAATAACTAATTAGTCACGAATAACGATCAATATTTTGTCTATTTGCATAAGATATTAAAAATGCAAAATATAAATAAATATTAGTGAATTTAAATGTATCGATTTAATTCCAAAGTAAACAAGTTTTATGCTTATTGGTCAACAATAATAATAAACTGAAGTATTTGTCCATATCAAAGCCGTAACGATTCTTATAGTCAAGTGCAAATAAACATGTTCGTCGCACATATGTCTGCCCCTGTCGGGAATCGAACACGAATTCGGCGAGTATTTGATAAATACGCGTGTACGCTAAAGTTTCACCAAGAAAGCTGATGAGACAACGGTTTATAGTGTTTTGGCTTTGGCACATTATATGTATATAAAAAAAAAATCTTGTGTCATCATGATTGTGGTCGCACTGCTCCGAAACAGATTAACTGATTTTTATGATAGTTTTCTAGGTTTCAGAATCGGTCGCAAAGTATTTTTTATAAGTTGATATAATATAGCAACGGTGTATGCGGTTGTCGGGTCAACTCTGTTTTAGTTAACACTGTATCACACAAAGATTACACTTGTGACATACGCTGAGTAACCTTTTTGCAAAGTTTATTACCTGTTCTTCATATCTAATTTAGATACATTTGATCGATTTATTTTAGTCGCCTAATTAGCTTACTCGTATTTATAGTTAATACACGAATAATAACCGACAAATCTAACTATTGGAATACACGATTTTCAAATGACCGTGCTAATTGATTAGTTCACGCGACGAAATTCGTTTCGCTTGATAATACATTGGAAAAAATAAAGTGTTTACTATTTCCTATATCTTTTGATATCAAAGCTAAATATCACTTCACATACTTCTATCCTTGTTAGGTAGGAAAAAATTGTCAAATTGTGTTGTCTATTTTTATTGGCCCGGACTTATTTTTTTATATAGGTATATTTAATGTACGTAACTCACTCTATCATTATACCTACTATAACCAGTCAACGGTCCGCAGCCCATATCGGGTGTCTAAAAAAAGTCCGCTCAATGGTCCCGACCCGATTTGGGCCTCGACTGCCGCGCTCCATTCTTAATTCCAGTTTGTTCAAGTAAACTTCGTGTATCCAGACATTTTTTTTAGTCTGTAGCA
>NJDC01005789.1:0-10597 GCA_002245475.1 Calephelis virginiensis | reverse complement strand
GCGATAGGCTTGCCACCTATCACACTGTGGGACTTAGTGTCTTCGGCTAGTCATGGGTGCCCTGGTTGTGCCTGTGCTAACCCCTACGGCGATATGGGCGTGAAGGTACTTAGGTACTTATTTATCATTTGACCACTTCAAATCGGGCCTGTCAATGTTTCTAAATATCTAATTTAAAATGAACGCGTTCCTTTAAAAAAAATCTTTCCTTTCATACTCTTAACTCTTGCATTCAATTTACACTCTTAATAAACTGTCTTTTTTCTTGAATTAGTGCAAAAAGGAAATAGAAACGGAATTGATTTTGATATGGCTTACATTTTAAGGGTTTGTTTGAAAATCTATGCAATATTTTATTAAAATGAGGGCATGTGCTACGAAATCAACATAAATGTATAAATTAGTACCAATGTTGGCGAAAGTACCACTGTTTAGCAAAAACAATTCACGTAGCATCCATTTATCACACCTGAGCCTACAGAACAATCACCCCCCTATACCATGGACATTGACGGGCCTTTTTAATTTATCGTTTCTTAAAAATGTCTAAAAAAAAGAACTACTGACACCGTAAATTTTCTCTTCAACATGAAATCTCAAGTGGAAGGTTCATGAAAAACATACTCACACCTTTTGAGTTCGTATACAAAGGATGCATGAGACGTCTAAGAATATGAAATGTCCCAAAGAAAAGACATTCTTCTTACTTTAGTTTAAAAAAAAGTCGTAAAAAAAGAATGATTTGCTAATGTTTTTACACCATGTTGAAGAAATAAAACTGGATAGGCTATACCTACTATGGTTGCGAAATACCTGTTAATTTATATAATACCTAGTATACTGTAAATAATATTGTTATTTTATTTATATTAATGTCAAAGCAAACGCGCACAAATCCCTCTAGTGTGATCTAGTAAATAAAGTTTGATTCCAAATTTTTATCAACTAGCTGTGCCCTCAATTTCGTTCACATGGATTTTAATAATATGGTTATTTAGCCTAAAATAAAAGTAGTCTAAGTGACTCCGATGTTATCCGAGGGTGGTGTCAAGTCTCCGAAACCGGGATGTTTGTATGAAATGGGTAATAAATGTGGAGGAAGCCAGACTGGTTTGTCAGGATCGCGAGGTTTAGTATTTAATACTCGCTGCCTACCGCGTAAGGGACTTGACTTGAAGATATGTATGTATGTATGTATGTATGTATGTATGTAAGGTACTCCGTATTAAAAGCTGCCTGCTATTGAAAGTCCCGTCAACATCGGTCTAGCCATTTCTGAAATTATCCGGAACAAACAGAAATGCAGACAGTCGGACTAAAAAAAAAATTAATATAAAATATTTTGATATATGTACGGTACATATTCTGTATTTCGTATACCGGTCGTTTTAATATAACAAACAGACTTTCCAAGTTGAAATTTGATTTAAAAAATTATGGGACTGGCATGTACGACAAAGTCCCAAAAATAAATAATGAAACATCTGAGATCCAAAATTTAATTTCATTTCATCGATAAGCGCCATAATGAAGAAAATTTGGACATGAATGAAAACAGGTGCTACGATATTTATTGTATGATGTGTATACGATACCAGAATATTAATAAAGTCTTTATTCTTAACGCCCTAACTCGTATATATTATCTACCCCCACTGTACAAATTTTAAAACTAAATGCAAAATTTTTTTTTAATGTGTGTGAGTTCAGAACTTTTAACTGAATGAACAAATTTTGGTAATTCTTTAAAAGCTAAGCTTTCCAGCTAGTCCCATTTAAATTTGATTAAGGTTTGACACGCAGTTTTTGAATTATACACAATATTGCTTGTGTTTGTTTGTCTGCTAAGTATTCTTTTGATTATTATTTAGGTAGGTTAATCAAATACATTTTTGCATTTGCATTTATTTAGTAAAAAATTTAATAAGTGCTGTGATTTGAATATTAAAAGTTGTGTAAATATTTCATTTCTATACACATTAATTAAATATCTGCATGCCACAATGTGGTAGATTATGTTGGTATACTTAAATATCGTTGTAATAACTTTTTTTTTCTGTTAATCTAGATTTTTTTTTTATTTTTATTGCGTTTGAGTTATTGACATTTCATATTAACATTTTAGGTCCCTATTTGGAATAGTATGTTTATTTTATCTGTCGATATTTCGGGACAGTTACATTGACCGTCTCTCTCTCTCGAAGAGGAACTATAGACTGATTGGGATACTGTATTAAATGTCCTCCTATACAAGTATTAGATTTAACTAACGTTCAAAAACTCGCAGCAAGCGGGTTTCGCGGTGCTGTAATAAGTACTCTTATTGTGCGTCTCGTCAAGTCGAGGGATCTCGTCGTTATTGTTTCCGCGATCTTTTAAAAAGTGACACGATCTTTCTTATCTTTTGCTGGTGTAATTGACGCCATGAGATAACCTAATTATGCTATTTGTATATTGCGTAGTTATTGCAATTCGATTAAAAAAATAACATGGCAACCCTATTATTTAAATGGAGATAAGTATTCTAACAACTAGGTTTAGTTTCGATACTGTCTAATATTTGTTATGTGTCTCAGGGTACCTTAATACTATAACTTATTGTGTGCTTGTCTTTGTTGAAATATTTTGTGGTATACATTACACAGTTAATACTCTTTCATTATGTCTGACAATTTTTTACGTGCAGTAAAACTGCAAAAACCGACTCCCAACTATTTCATTAGGTACCACTACGCCATTTTTTAAATGTAAATAATTCCGAGATGGTCCGACATTTTTATCAAGATCTAGTAGTTTAATCTTTTTGCATTATTAAGTACCTGCCAGCGGCCCGCCCCGGCTTCGCACAGTTATGAAATATACATGTAAACCTTCGTCTTCAATCACTTTATCCATTAAAAAAAACTGCATCTAAATCCTTTGCGTAGTTTTAAAGATTTAAGTGTACAAAGGGACATAGGGACAGATGAAGCGACTTTGTTTTATACTATGTAGTGATAACTCAACACCACAACTCAGATTATGACAAAATTAATATAGGATCACTTGGAAATCATGAGTCATGACCTATCTTTCTTAAAAGGAACCATCAAAATCAATTTCAATACATTGAAAGTATCAAATACACCGAAAAACTCAGTCGCATCGAGAACTTTTTTTGAAGTCAGTTAAAAATGAGATGAACGAGCCGGGTGAACAAAGTTTACCGGGACAGCACGTAATGTGAAAATAAAAAGAACTAACATATGAAAAGAATGTAAATATGTAAAAAAAACACGGTGTATAACGTACTATGCAGTGCTGCACACTTACTTGATTATAAACAAAACAACTTTCCAATTAATAATACTAGTATTGAGTAATAAATCATTGATTTAATAATTGCTAACCATTGGACCGCGTGCATCGGAGAATAACTACTTAGTATCAATTTAAATGTTTTACTTGACTTATGTTTCAAGCCTATTTATTAATCCAATAAGCTGGAACTGTTATCTATAATATTAACATAACCATGATTTATTTAGTTATTGACAAATCGATAAAAATATTTTTAATACGTCTTTCTACTAATCACTATTTTCGAAAATTTGTGTCAAATAAAATAAATTATCTTCATAAAGTACTCGTATTTTTTTTCTCTTTTACGTAATTGTTCCAGCGATACATTACTGGTATCTTTTATAATCATAAAATTTATTTACGTAATAACGCCTATAATTTACGCCTCTGTGGTCTAGCGGTTCAGGTGTTGGACTTGACTTCATCAGGTCCCGGGTTTAAATCTAGGGTCGGGCAACAAAAAGAAAATCTGGTTTTTCCAATTTTCTGATTAAAAAAAATGTTGCTCGGGATTTGGATATGTGCCCGGTTGGCGATAGGCTTGCCACCTGTCACATTGTGGTACTTAGTGTTTTCGGCTAGTTGTGGGTGCCATGATTGTACCTCTGCCAATCGCTTCGGCGATATAGGCATGAAGATATTTTTTTACGTAATAAGATTTCACTAACAAAATTCAGTACTGAACCCTATCGTACCTTAAACGAGTACCAAAAAGTGGCATGAAGGTGTTTTTGTCTAATTTTTTTTTAATTCTGTTAAAGAAATTAAAAACTGTAAGTCCATAGAGGATTTGTGGTCGGAAAAAGATTTAACAGGAAATCGTGCACACTCCACAACAATTCAGGTTTTTAATACAAGTACCACTCGGGAAGGGTGTTTACAAGTAGGTTCTTGAGCACGATTTTTTGGTAACAGAGATCGCTCCAAATATTACAACCCTGCTTTTATAGAAGTGCTTCTAAACATTATTTAATTGGCATACACCTAGAGCATATCTACATGACAGGATATTAGAATTGAGTTGTGAAATCTAATCTCTGGTTTTTATTAGCGAATGATAAGTTCAATCCTATTAATATTATAAATGCGAAAATTTGTAAGTATGGATGTATGGATGTTTGTTACTCTTTCACGCTCGAATAGCTGAACGGGTTTGTCTGAAATTTGGAAGACAGATAGATTGTGACCTGGATTAACATATAGGCTATTTTTAATCCCGATCGCACACCGGGTTTCTGTGAAAACGCGGGCGAAGCCGCAGGTAGCAGCTAGTCTTTCCATAATTTCGTTTGAAATTTGGAAAATTATAATGAAGTGAAAAAGTGTTCAAACTCGCAACGGGCACATTCAATAAGCTGTGGTTATAAGAAAAGAAACAAGACAAGTGCGTTTTGCTCAGCAATATATCTGTACATTATAGGTATAAAATCATACGAGTTCTGCAATTAGTACACTGGAAATGTGAAAAAGTAATTGAGTTACGCATGTAAATTATTTTGATATTTTTGTGAATCTCAACAATTACCTATTTCTGGACAAGTTACACAAATTGAATCTAACCCCAAAGTAAGCAAATTATGTGCTTGCTTTGCTTTACTTAAATAGATACCAGAATAAATTTAATACGCACTCAGACCCGGAAATGCAGAAACCTAAATGTTCATCACACAAATGCCTGCCCCCGTCGGTAATCGAACTTGAGTCTCGCGCTTTATCAGTGTAGTTAGGCGTGTACGCTCGCCAATCGACCAAGAGGCGGTGCAAAACGGAATGGATGCTCCTGCGAAACGCAAAACTTACAGAAATCTTAATCCGCTTCATTGCTAATTGGAGGACTTTAACCGACATTTTTAAACAGCTTTATTATCGACGGGTCCTAAGTAAACTGGTACAAGCAGCAAAATGTCACTAACGTTTTTAAGGCATCATTCGTACTTAAATAACCAAAAAAAAAAATTAAAATTATTAACTTAGCTTTTTTTCTAAAGGATTCAAGTATACCATTTCAACATTTCAACTATGTACGTTGTATAATGTTAAAGTTACACGCATTAAAACATACAAATCGCTCTCCTGTAAAGTTGTACAACTGCATTTGTACCAGTTTACGTAGGACCCGTCGTTATGATAGCGTAATCGGTCAAATAAGATTGTAGACATCTTCAATTAGATTAAAATTGAAAGGAATTATTTGCCGTGTTGATAAAAAATATTATACTTAACACACAACTGTTTTGAAAGAACTGTTGCTGTGGGGAAATTCAATTTACTTTTTTGGGAAAAAATAATAGCTGTTGATTTTAATGGACTACGGAACTTTCGGGCTAGCAGAGTGCTTCGCCCGAGTTCACTGTGGCAAATGGGTTTAATGCCCGCTTTGAGGATATCTCTTATGAGACACAAACTTTTGAGGCCTTATCATTTTATCTCTATTTTGTGTCAAATTTTTAACGAAATATTATCTACTAGCTAACCGGATCCGCTTTGTGAGTATATGGCTATGTAATATAGATTTTGATTATTTCTTACGAAATATCTTACGTATCTTCACGCCAATACACCCACTAGCTGTAGTCTGATATGTGGCAAGCCTGTCGCCTACTGTTCACATATCCAATCCCGGGAAATTTAATGAGAAAATTTAAAATACACGTTTTCTATTTTTTTTTACTGCCCGACCCCTGGGTTCGAACCCAGGATCTCAAGAAGTCAAGTCTGACGACGGGCCGTTAAACCACAGAAGTGAAATATCACATGTGACAGTAAAAACTAAAGCGTAATGCATATCGTAGTTTAGCAGTTAACTGCTTAACAGACTGGAAATTATAAGGACTAAGAGCGACATTATTTTATACCTTATAGTGATATCAAGATTATACTGTATAATGTAGATGCAAAATGTTTAAAAGCTCATCAGAATTTTACACCACGGTTTTCAGTTATTTTATTTGTATAGGAACAGAATGTAACATAGTTTTTTGTATTTTACCATTTTCGTATATTTATTTGAATTAGGCGGGCGGCATGTAGGGCGAGAAGCGTCAAGCTTCGTCTGGGGGGTCAACGACCTTCGAGCCCTGCCCGAGAACGGATAAAGGGATGTTAACTTTTGTTATCGATATATTTTGCTGAGTAACTTGTTGATAAGTTGTCTATATTTTTTTATTGATGATATTAACTAGTACATACATACATACATACATACATACATATCTTCACGCCAAGTCCCTTACGGGGTAGGCAGAGAGTATCGAGTGCCAGACCTCACAATCCTGACAAACCTGTCTTGCTTCCTTCACATTCATTCACATTCACATATTAACTAGTAAGTGCCCGAAACGATACCTTTAATATTTGCATTACTGCATTTGTACTTTAATTAGTTTAAGTTAATTTAAACTTAGATTTTGAGTTAATTCTTCGTTTTCTGATCTTTTAATAATTAAAATGGTATTGGGTTCAAGTAGCTTAAGGTTTATGCGCCAAAGCGAAGCAACGGATCAGCAGCCAAGAGTTACGTTACACATAAGTTTACTTATCACTGACCGGGTAGGGATCCACCGCCTGACCTATTCCTGCCGCCGCGTGACCGCCATGTTCTGTTTCATGTTTCGATCCGCACCTGTGACATCTATGGTCTCTATAAGCCACGGTTGTCTTTTACATTCAGGAGACCTGTGTGCTTGTTCGCTGACCTATAACATAAAATAAATAAATTAAAATCTCCTCTTTTGTAGCAGATTTCCGATCTTCGTGAGTAACGCACAAGATATTTGGGAGTAATATCTTAAAATTCCATTCCAATTCCACTAAAACAAATAAAAATCTCCAAAGTTCGAGATTATTTCAAACTCGGATTTGGTGCGGCACTTTAATGTGCAATTAGGTACAAATCGTTCGGCAAACACTCAATTAGCTGTTAGTGATCTCTTCTTGAGATAAGCTCGCTCATTCAATGAGCCTCATTGCCCATATTACGAAGAACTTTTGTTACTTTATCTAATTACCCAATTTTTACAATGAAAAATAAATATTAGTATGATTAATACTAAATAATTACAACATAAGTATTACAGCAAATTATGTCTGCAAACCATTGAGTAATTATGTCTTGAATAAGACGTCTCTTGTAATCTAAAATTGCGGTCATACGAGTAAAAACTGCGATGTTTTGAGCTCTAGAAGTTTCACTCGAAATTAAATTATTATTTTATAATTAAACGAATGCATTCAATGCTGTGTAATGTTAACATATTATTTTATATTTATTAATCACACCTTTGTATCACTTAGCGATATATGTATAGTATAGCTTTACGACCGGTTCTGCAAATTCACACATATATATCTGTAGACATAAGCAGAAGTACAACCGGGCATATATCCAATCCCAGGCAACGTTTTTTATGAGAAAATTGAAAATACACATTTTCCTGTTTTTGTTGCCCGACCCGATCGAACCCGGTAAAGAAGTCAAGTCCGACGCCGGACCACCAGACCACAGGGCGATATCGACCCGTTCTGGTACTTATCAAATATACCTACATCATATAAAACATTTCATAGAAGTTAGTCAGATCGTTTTGGAGGAATGCGACCACAAACACCGTGACATCTGGGTTCAACTAAAATTGAAGCGTCTGTCTGCGATATCTATAATACCGTGTTTTCTCAAATGCTTACATGATACTAAAACCAAAGACAAACTTTTTAAAATGTTCGTCTGTCAGGTGCCAGTCCGGGCGAATTATAATTGTTTAGTACCTTAATGCCGTTACCATAAAAGTGTCACTCCTAATTTCAGGTATGTTTAACCCAGTTTATCGATATGTAAATTAAACTCGAATATCGTAACTAGTTTAGGTGTTATAATTTGCTAAATTTACGCAATCACGCAATGAAATGGCAAATGTCGCCTACCAGGCTAATCTGTGTTATTAATATATAAATAGTGTTTCACTCAAGTCTGTTTGTTTGTCAGATTTTTAGTTAAATATTTCTCACTGGATTTCTCATTTTTTTATGTTATTGGAAGGCAAACAAACGGACGGATTTCCTGATAGTAAGAAATACATACCGCCTATAGACACCAAAGGTGGTAATGTTGCGTTGCCAAACTGAGGCCGGGATGTTAGACCTCGAGCAAAAGTAAGTTTACCGGCATCTTATCATCTGAACCGGAACACGTCAACAGCAAGCACATATGTTATGGCGGCAGGAATAGAAAAGGTGGAAACTCTGCCACCTAGTCAGATGTCACGGTGTTAGTGACTGTAAGCCTATGCTCGCCTTTTACGAGCTGCTTTGCAGGAACGCAAATGGTCTATTCTGCAAAGGAGCCCGAACCAAGAGGGTTTTACTATAAGTTTAAAAATATTTTATCCTATTTTCTTTTATAATTCATTTTATATTTAAATAAACTTTATTAAAGCGCAGTAAAACTGGAAAAAACCGACTAGAATTATTTCATTAACGCATTGCGATTCGTTTTTTTTAAACATAGCTTATTATTCGGATATGATCACATAAATTTATCGACATCCCATTAGTTGTTCTTGAGCTATACTTAATAATGTATAAATTTTCATATATACTAGCGATAATATGTAATATATACTACCATTAACCATGATGAATGAATGAAGCAATAATTTGCGTTGACCCCTCAACATATGACATTATTTTCTTTCTTCTGAAGACTCTTTATAATTATAATAGCAATTAAAAATTATATTGTAAACTTCTTGGTTAAAAAAAGTACTTCTTGGTTGTTTTTATTTATTATTTTTTTTATTACACGAGCAAAGCAACGGGCAACAACTATGTATTATTTAAGAATGACATCATGGCTAATTTATAGCTGTGACATACCTAGCACCTAATTTAATGAGTGAATTGATTGTTCACACGTCGGATTTTTAGAATATCTATCTATATATATAAAAGAAAGTTGTGTTAGTTACACTATTTACAAGTCGAGAACGGCTTAACTGAATTGACTGAAAATTTATAGGGAGGTAGCTTAGAACCAGGAGACGGACACAGGTTTACTTTTTATCCCGTTCAGCTGTGAGGTGACTAGGAACAACTAAAAGGGTGGAACAAAGTTCGCCGGAGCAGCTAGTGATGACATATATTATAAGTGAAGACTGGTAAGCATTAGCTAGTATATTGCTACAAAAAATATAACTCTGCCAATTCGTTGTGAGGCTCTATTGTTTAATGACTGGCTTGTGGGAGTCAAGTTTCCACATCTACATTTGGAGAACTACCTGGCTCTGGAATCACAAATAACCAGACTCTTGCATGGTGAAAACCTGACTGTTTACTTTGCTAACTAAGCAAGCCATTTTACATTTAGGCCAAAAGGTAAACAGTCATACATTTTGGACGATAAATGATTATGAGCACTATTATATTCACGATATTATTCGCAAGCTGACGTTGCAACTTATCGAATGCGGCAGTGGGCCAAATAACAGCATCTATATTCATGTCTGTATTAACATAGCATAAGGCCGTACGTGTAGGGGCGTGTTTGTATGGAGATCAGCATTCACTCCAAATCGATGGATTTAGGGCAAATATTTACTCAACAGCCAATGAGAGCGTTTATATAAATTCAAACACAGGATACTGATTGGTTTTAATTTAAATAATCCTATTGCGTAGTTATCAAAACAGACGTGACGTTAGAATGAAAAATCAGCCAGTTTCCGATACGCCAATCGATTTTAATGTTTGATTTGGCCTTATATTTCGAATACTGGCTTTAGTATCGTGATATTTTTAAGGTTGGCATTGCATCTTTGGTATCTTGCCTGTTTAACAGTAGGTTTCTTAAAAAAAACTCTTTAAATAATGAATTATCTATTTTGTAGAATATAGAGTATTATGTACCTGTACCTCGAAAAGGTGTTGCTATAAAATTAGATAACATTTTGAAATATTAGAATAAACAAGTCTAAGTAGGATAACCTACCGCAGAGTACCAGTGTTACCTAACATACTTTCTGTTTGATCATTAAACTAACTATATTTATCTTAATTTATGATCTGCAACCATTCGTTGCTCCGACAGAACGTTGGCTTTGACATATTTGTTAATCATATATTGACTCTTCGAAGCCAGTTGAGCAAATGAAACCATAAAATGTAACACATTATTTTTAATCACCGTGCCCATATATGAATACAAATGGTAAGCTAGTTGGTGTATTTATTGCTTATTTATGACCATAACATGAGTAATGCG
>NJDC01005781.1:25918-39849 GCA_002245475.1 Calephelis virginiensis | reverse complement strand
TATAGATGTCGCTTTAGATGATTTTGAGTATTCAGGTATCGAGTCATTATCTGAAAAAAAAAAAATATTTAAAAATTCAAATGTCATTCTTTATAAATTTTTTCGTGAAAATATAGAAATAATCACTTTTGTTAACCTACGATTATGAAGCATATTAATATTGTATTGAATTGAATTGATACAATATTAATATGCTCTAAAATTCTAAATACACAATTTGTTCCGATTTTCCAGAGTAACTTATAAAAATCGGTAATAGATTTAGTCAACATTTTTAGATAATGGTACAACACTATTTATGAATTGCAAAAAACTTACAACATTGCTTATGTCAATTTAGTCTCCGAAATTAAAAAAAACAGGCTATAAAAATGTTTTATTTCGGACGTCAAATTTAAAATAGGATAATTTATCATTGCGGACCATTTCTAAATTTTACTTTATGTTGGCTATGATTTGCTAAAGCAATTCTAGTAATTTGGTGGTTTGTTTTTATAAATAAGTAATTAATATCCTTTAAGAAATTTTGCCTGTTTTGTCTCGCCATAATACGTATACATTTTTTTGGCGGGAAATTGTAAATTTAATAATTTTATTTGGATTTAAGTATGGATTTCTGGGAAGTAACGCCTTCTTCTATCAATTTTCTTAAACAAACTCAGACTCGGAACACATTTAACATATACATATAAGGCAGATGATCCCGAACCAACAAATTATTAAACCATAATATGTAAGTAAATTTACAAACGAATATCTTCCTACCGCTACTGCTATAGCTACTGATCAGCTTATATACATTTGCCTACGATTTAAAGTAGCACGTCTGAAATAACAAAGATTGTTTGTAGCCTTAACCGGTCAACAGTCCAAAAGCAAAAGCGATTTTCACGCCCGATAGCCAGCACGTTTGGCGAAAAATGGCGGCATAATAAATTGGCGAATAACAATATCTTTCGATTTATGTATTAAAAACATATAAATGTATATATTTTTATAATTCTTGAGAATCAAGCTACGTAATAACGTTAAAAATGTGTATGTTTAACCTCAAAACCATTTGCAACAAACAAAATGTGAAAAAACTTTCTGTGTTTTTTCCCAATTTTTCCAAGAAAAACATTTCTTATTAAAAACAACGGTGTTTTATTTACCTTCTGTATACTTTATTCGAAAGAACATGAAACGTGTAACAAAATGCAATTACAAAAACAACAATGTCCGTGCAAAAATTTTACAACACAAGCTCTATAGAATTAAATTCTTGCATGTTCGAAAAAGTGTCACGTGCTATTTAATCTCTTATTATCTCTTATTATGGAGTATTTAGTGGAAGACACTCATCAAACTTATATGTTTTATCTGTAGATATGTCATATAAACATATTACAAATATGTTTTTTAGCTTTACAACGTAATATATTCACCATATAATAGTTGAAGCGAAAATATTCAGAAGTAAATTTTCGGTAAATCATGGCGTATAAACTCGAGGGCGTATTATTTGAGGCCCATAATCCTAAAGTGTGAGCTCAAAGCTTGCCATTCCCTCTTAGGTAATCCCAGAGAACGACAAAACGTTAGGTATTAAGTGAGTTTAGCTGTAGTGTCACGTTGGAGCGGAGGCATTATGGTGGCAAAATATTATTACTATTTACGAACACTTGTAGACGTAAAAGTCAAATAATACTTTTAGTTTTTTGTAAATTTTCTACAGTTCAAATTGGTGAAGGGGTTACCGTTCACGTCTAACTACGCCAATCATTGGTGAGGTTTGTTTGTGATTTCTGACAAGTATTGGCATTTGTGTGATGAACTTAAGGCCCAATCCGGACAGCGATAATTCACCGTGTGATTTTTATTCGCGCGAATTACGTTCCGTGTTTAAAATAATGCCTAGCGTGTGGACTGGGCATTATTTTCGAGTCAAGTTTCGGGCGATTTTTGTCAGTTTGATGCAGTTCCCAGCTGAGATGAAATAGTAAAATGGAGACAAGAAAAAAATACCTGATACTTCGATGGCGACGTAAAACATGTATTAAAAGATGTCGTCATTGTTGGATTAACTCGTGTACGGCCTTGAGATAGATCAAAGGATTTTCGATCGCTGTCAATGCACGACTAAGCGAAACGTGTAAATTTTTATTTTGCAGTGCGGACATAAGATCGTTTCGCCAGATCGCGTACACTTAGTGGAGTTTGCAAGTTTGAGGTAAAATATAAAAATATTCTGGATCTAGTATTGAATTAACTAATATTGGAACCCATCCGTAGTATAGTCTTTTTTAGGATGAAGCTAAGTTTTAGCTAAAATGTCTAGTGATGATTTTTTAATAAATAAAATAACCAAAATAAGGCGTTTTTGCTAGTTCTCGTCCACAAAATCCAGATCGCGTCCACCCATGGATCAGTTTGCGTCCACCAACTTATAAAGGGGTTAAGGGGAGATTTTATTACGAAATTTTAAAGAAAAATTTTACGAAAAATTGATTATTTCTGTATAAAATACATATGTTCACGCCTAGTCCCTTGCCGGGTTAAGAGAAAATAGCAAGTAACAAGTGTTACTAGCTCCCTCACAATAATTACATTTTTCATACAAAAAAGCTGGTTGTAGAGACTGTGGTGACAAGAGTTGGCCCTGGGTTAAATTGACTATGGAAAGTCAACTTAGGTCTCCCCGGGTAACTAATTACATCTATCCACTTTCCTAATATATGTCTGTACTGGCAATCTTTCATCTGCCATTCTTACAACATGAACAAACCAACGGAACATTCCCTTACTCATTATTGTACCAACAGTTTTTTAATCCCACTCTTTATCTGACCTCACTGCTACGAATGATGTCAATCAAACTATCTATCCCTGCTTAAAGTACTACCAGTATAAACAAACTCATTTTTTTATTTCAGCACTACTACGTCTTCTAAAACTCTTGAATACGTTCTGGCTACATCTCTTTCATATGCTATTTTGGTTTCATTTCGTATTCAAATGTAGGTACGCCTTTTTCTTTCCAATCGTCTTCATTAGTTCATTAGTGTTTGCAGTTCAGATGATTTGGATCCCAAAATTAAGTCATCGATTATTTATATACGAGTCACCACTAGGTCATATATTTTTTCTATTTTTATTCAATATATCTTAATTTCAGAATACAGACATTTTAAAATCTTTAGTAGATTTTGTTGGATCTGCAGGTAGCAGGTAAAATTTCTCTTAAAGATTTCACATCGAGCACGTTCATTTTACGATCATTTTTAGATTCCTTCAATTTTTTTCCTAATTTCTTTTACCTGTCGTGTTCCCTCTTTCCTTCTTGATATACTCTTTATCTGTATTATTTTTTAATGAAAACATCGTAACTCGGGATAGAACATGTGCCCGGTTGGCAATAGGTTTGCCATCTATCGCATTGCGGGACTAAGTATCTTAGGCTATTCGTGTTTTCCTAGTTGCACCTTTGTCAACTTCTTTGTTGACTCGAGCCTGAATAAATTTACATATTTGTCTTTATGTAGTTAAAATTTACTATGCAGCTGCTTTTGTATAAGCGGAAGAAGGCAGAAACAGTTGTTCCCTTCCAGAGCGGTGGTGGGTACTAGTCCAGATTGGATGATACAAAGCGCTCTACCGACTACCACCTATCCATGACTGTCTGATTTAATTTTATAAAACAGTTAATTAAGATTTAGTATTTAAATACACAAGTGGACGCAAACTGGTATACAGTATAATCCATCCATCCAGTTTGCGTCCAGGTTAATTTCGACATCTATATCTTTTTTTACTCCCATAATTATGTGGACGCAAATTGGCAATTTTAATAATCGTAATAATAATGGTAATAATAATATAAAACCTCATCCTTAAAATATATTTCTTTATATAAAAATAAAGGATCAAGTTAGAGACAGTAAGATGAGTTCGTGACCACCATAGACGCATACTGGCTGATTTATAAAATTGGTATACCAGTTCGCGTCCACTTCATTTTAACTTTTAAAAATACAATAATCAATCAAAATCATTATTATTTTTATACTTTCATTCATTTTCAATTCAAAATACAATATTTAATTAAACTTAAAACTTTGAAAAATTACGTATGAAACGCGCGCCGGTTCACTATTTTTTTTTACTAAAATTATAGATATTTACACAACTTTTTTATATAGCTAAGATTAACTATTTTTTTTAAATAGGAAAAGTTACGCGGGCGGTTCTTTTGTTTGTGTACCTATATGTGTTTCTAATATATAGTATAATAGGCAGAAACGACTTCTCATTCCCCTAGTTTGTTAGTTCATTTATTTTTAAGGATTTTTAAAACGGTGTCCGCGAAATGGACGCAAACTGGGGGATGGACGGGAGCAAGCGAATTACCCTAGGTAGTATACATACTTCATATTGTAGAAAACTCTCGTGAGAGAATGATTTCGTACCGCATAGCGTACATTTTGCATCAGACCGCAGAATTTTTGTTCTAAGCTAGTTTTGTTACAATCTTTTACTAGCACTGTCGACTAACATTTACAAACTAAGCATGTATTGGGGTTAGGTCGACCTGTACTTGTACGTAGTTTTTTAGATATTGTTGCATTACCCAATAATTATGCTCATAGCATGGTGGTAACGAAGAACTAAAAATGAGTCTAAGAGTGGTTAATCAACTCGATAAAATCTACATGTTCTGTAGATAACGACCATCTCGATCATTCCAATTTTCGAACAAAGAAATCGAAATCGGTCTATTTGTTATTGTGCCACAGATAGACAGACTCACACACGTCTCTTTTTCCCTCAGAAGTCAATAGAAAATGCAAGTCAAAGACAATAGACGGAGTTCTAAGGTAGCAAATGAAAACAATGTGAAGTACATTCGAACTGAGAATATCCTTATTTTGGAAAGTCGCCGTCAAACTGTACGTACCGAGGAGGTAAAAGATTATTACGATTAATCACAAAAGACAACAGTTTTACGACATAATGTGATTTAATGGGATTCACGTAAAAGACAAAGTTGCCTACCTAATAAGTTTTCGCTCGTAAACTTTGAGGGACAGATTGTATAAAAGCTAAACAATTCTATGGAAAATTACCAACTCAACAATCAGCTCGTTTTAGTACATCATTAAAGATTAAATGTCTCAGACAACTTTGTTTGGTGTTTTACAGAACTTGGTTTTTACCTAATTCGATCAGGTTCATTTGAGCACTTTAAAAATAATGCAAAAATGAGTTTGTTTATCCGAAATTTACGTTGGAACTTTAGGGTAACTCTTGAATCTCGATTTTATGCAAATTAGGATTTGGAATCGGATATGTCATTTACGTACCTACTCTTGAACGCAACACTAGCGAATTACAAATATTTAGTTAATTAAAAAAATATATTTTATCGGATTCGATATTTTTTTAACTAAATGTTAATAAATGGCAAGTACTGTGTTCAAGTACTTTTGAAATGGCATATCCGATTCCAATTTCCAATTTGCATGAAATCGACATTTAAGAGTATCCCCCAACTGGTCGCGATTGAATTTGGCGTGCGATTACACTGTAATTTGGGGACTCACTTAAGCTTTTTCGTATTAATTCTTGAAAAGGCTAAATTACTTTAATACGCAAGCAACGACCTCGGGCAATAGTTAATGAAAATGAAAAGTTAGTTACATATTGAGAAATAAATGTTAGTAAACTGAACTATTCTAAAACCCAAAAAAACGAAGAAGTTCTCAATTCGGCCGGTATATTTTTTATGTATGTACACTGACTCCTCTAGGGTTTCTGAACCGATTTACGTCATTCTTTTTTTGTTTGGTGCTATTTCAGTTTCGAATTGGTTCCATAGAAATGTGATTCAGGTAGGTCCATTAGTATTTATTTTATGAGCATTTTGTATCTACTTTCACCCACTCCGATGTTTATTTTTATTGAATTAAATTATATCAGCAATCAAATCAGGCATCACAGATACTATAGGTGCGTCACTGTACTTTTTTCTGATTGGCTGGGGTGACGTGAGACCCCGGTATTGTATAAGTCTACCGGTAACCCTAACATCCAGACCGAAACCAGACGCTGTCACTATGGCGGCAAGAATAGGTAAGGTCGATCATTACCCCGATCAAATGCACAGGACTCTTATTACCAGTAGAAAACCGTTTAATTATATTTAATGTTAAGTAAAACTATATCTTTTAGGTTCTATATAAACAAAAACTACAAAAATAAAAAGATGTGCCTAATCTTAGTTTTTACAAAAAAAGGACTCTTGTCTAAGGCCCCCCTTGCAATGTAGCAAGGTACCTACTCGTAGATATATACCTATCTACTTTTAGCTATTGCTCCATATTAGTTTAGCGATTCGGCCTTTTAGGCTCGCTCGAATAAAAACACCATTTTAAATATGTATTTAATATTTCATTTAAATAAAAAATCACAGTAATGGAATGAAACCACGAAGAAAAAGCCACATATTGTGGACTTAATTTAATAAGCATTTTGGTTGGATCGGTTTCCGCACCGTCGAAAATAATTTTATAAATTCGCCAGCCGATTTATTTCAATCTGCCACGACGATTACCCCATTAATACGGTGATTTCGCCTTTACTAGTTGCGTTCGGAATTAATGAATTGAGTAAGCTATGTAGGTATATTAAAATGGATCATAAACTTACAGATTGAATCAAATTAATAATGATGAAAAGGGGTGGGACTGTGACTTACGATTAATTTGTTGTTTAATCTTACTTAATTAAACCGCTTTGGCTTATTAAAATTAAATTTTCGTATTATTACTTGCTTGGGTTTAAAAGTTATCCTAACGCTTTATATTTGTCTTCTGAATTTCTATTTAATTTTTATGGTTCCGTAGCTGAATGGCAAAACAAAACTCTTGCGGATTTAATATATCAAAATAAAAACAAGCACAAACCTTCAAACCTACTCAATATAACATAATAAAGCTATATAACCTATATACCATTACAATATAGATAGGTTTTCATAAATGACAGTGAGTTTAGTGCAACCAGAGACAGACACTTCTAAAGTGATAAAACTTGTAAAATAAGTAAGTGAATAATTTAAAATAAAAGTATACTTTAGACTTTAATGAAAACTTTCAAAGGTAATTAGTTTGAACAAAATGTGGTCACCAGTTTTTGAGAAATAGCACTGTTTCAATAATTGCATATACAACATTAAAATTTATTAAATAACTATGAAAAGCAGTGATTTTTGGGCTGATGTAAAATAATAGTGGTATTCAGGGTACATGTCAAATGTCAAACAACAGTAGACATTTTGAAAAAAAAAATGACCCTAATCTACGCCAATACCGACTCGCACTTTTTTTTTATAGAAGAGGAGGCAAACGAGCAAGTGGGTCACCTGATGGAAGTGATCACCTCTGCCCACGGACATCCGCAACACCAGGAGTATCTTAGATGCGTTGCCGACCTTTAAGGAATGAGTACGCTCTTTTCTTGAAGGTTCCTTATTCATAATCGTTTGGTAACACCGCCCTCGGTAACTGATTCCACAAAGGTGTTATACAGGGTAAAAAATGTCTTCGGAATCGCAAAGTTGTAGACCGCCACGCATCGAGATGATGGGCATGGCCATGACTTGAGCACTTTTCCCAATTAAATAAGCGAGTTATTTAGAAAAAAGTCTTTCCAGCATATAAAAAATAATCTTATATTATATAAGAGATAATTATAGTCGAAATGTTCAGATATTAACGTAATATGTATGAAACATTAACATACTACGTGAGTTATGTGAAACCGAAATCTTTAAGGTGTAAATAAAAAAAGTAGCCTCATACATGCCTATATGTCTCTAGATAATGTAAAGTGATAAATGTATTTAGCTTTGTGTAAACTTAGAAACACACTTTCTGAACCTTATGCCAAAACATTATTCATCCAATAGACTCTAGTTTTCTTGTTAACAAACAGATTACATAAACATGTTAGTGGAAAGAGCTCGCAGCATGTTGTGGACTGAAATATTTATGGTAGAACGTCCATAGCATGGCATTAATCACGCTAAGTCCCGAGCACGTACAATTTTCACGTCTCCCAAAAGATGGCCGCTCGCTTGTGGCAACAAGGTGCTTTACAGTATGTTACAGCCCGATACTGGTGAGATGGATACATTATTGAGTGCAAAATGGAAATTAATTGTCCAATGTCAATAGAAAATTAGCGGTTTTTACATCAATTAGTCAGAAAACTATGAGAATCACACGACCCCTAAAAGTACACAAAATCTATGTACCAGATGGAACTTCAATACCATATTAGTAACATAAAAAAATGCGAAAATTTGTGAGAATGGATAGACGATTGTAATATACGTAGAATAGACCACAATACTTCTTTGCCTAGCAGCTCGTAAAAGGCGACCATAGGTTAAATACGTGACTTACTACCAGACCATTGGTGGCCAAGTGTTGTGCAGCAACTTATCAGTACAAGGATCCACGGCCCTACCTATTCCTGCCGCCACAGTAACAATGGCATGTTCCGGTCCGGAGGGAAGGGTAGCCAACATAATTGCACATTAAGCTCAACACCTCGACCAAATTACAGCGACGCACCTACAGCTAAGTCGCGGTTGTCTCTTTCCATCAGCAGAGCCGTGTGATTGTTTGTTGTCTTTTCCCATTAAAAAAGTTACTCTTTCGCATAAAAACTAAAGTAAATGAAAAGTCAAAAACATAAAATGCAACCAAAAAAAGCTATGTGAAGCCTGCTGTGAAAAAAATATCATATGTCCTGTAGAACCAAGCATCTCATTCTAAATGCTCGAACTCTACAAGCTCTAACTTCACAAACTTTACGCCTTAGTCAAAACATGTTGTTACATCGTATTGTCACATTACTAATGAAAGCGTTACAGAAAAGTAATGTCCGGTGAATACATTTTTCATCTCATTACTCACTCTGACGTGACAGTAGCGGAACGGCCAAGCCACACGTTTTGACTTAGGTGTAAAAATGTGAACTTATTAATTTTATAGCGAATAGAGTGAGAAGTTTGTCTCTACATGCCATCTCGTAACCTTTTCACAATACGAGCCATATAGCCTTGTCTTGGCTACATTTTACTTGAAAATGTTTTTGATAGGATCTCTTTTCTATGTTGTCTATTCTTTTTCTAAGTTGTTTATGACAAAGCTTATAGCTAAAAGTTTACATGTTATAGTTATAGTACTAGGTAAAATAATGCTGCGTTGATACTCACCCTGATTGGTGCCGCCGCTTCACATACTGTGAGGCCATAGCGTGATTCTCTCTATGGTCTTGTCTCATGCGAGAGGGTACCTCAGGCATAAGGTAACGACGCGATAATATTTTCTAGGCATTGTTATTCATATATATAT
This sequence comes from Calephelis virginiensis, assembly GCA_002245475.1. NCBI lineage: Eukaryota > Metazoa > Arthropoda > Insecta > Lepidoptera > Riodinidae > Calephelis > Calephelis virginiensis. Next base: position 30,445 of record NJDC01005781.1, on the reverse strand, counting down.
ACAAACTCTCATCTCTATTTCATGTCACAACATTTTTAGTTGTGTACCAATTTTAGCTTACATATCAAAGATCAGTCTTCAGTAATTCAGGAAGTACCCAAGCCGTCGTATTAATAAACACTGAGTAGAGTACTCTCATAAGTTCAGCCCGGTATTATATCATATTACATATTATATTCGTACCCGGCGTGAATGAGGTATAAACTGACTTAGGGGTATTTTGAATTTTTTCGTATGGTAATAACAAACTTAAATAATAATATAATTTTTATGATATATGACTTATCAACATACGTACTGACGACTTGTCAAGTTATTCGCATCTCTTTGTATAAAAATAGGTGTGTTAATTTATTAGTAAACAAGTTATACTCGTACTTATATTTATATTTTTAAAATTTTATTACTAAATTTAAAAAAAACCTGAACCCACAGTTTTAACACTAATTTAGTCAGTCTACAAAATCACGTAAACTAAAAAGTACTAAAATTAAAACTTTCACAACGTTGAGCTTATTTTAATTTTAAAAATGGTCAAAAATTACATAAAGGGACTAATTTATTAGCGGTAACTAAATTTTCGGAATCGGGATGAATCTGATCCAAATCTAGATCCAAAGGCTTGGCACTGAGCTTATTTAATGTTTAAATAAAAGTCTCGGAACGCATCATCAGTCACATCAAGGACAACAAGAAGTTCATTTTCTTTTATTAGTAGATTTATTTAGTAAATTTTCTTCATTGATGGGTGGTGGTACATTGGATACTTGATTCAGTTCAAAATTCAAATGAAATTTTCCCTTCTTCGTAATGCTTCGAGATCAAAATGCTGTCTAGCGATCAAGGTTGTTTTTAAACTGAACAAGACGAAAAGTTTCTTTACTATATTGCAATTATTTTATTAAGTGACTGTCACAGAAATTTGTTTCCTGCATTATCCTGTTTTTTTTTACAATAAAATGTCCTTTTTGAATTTCAATTCAGAAAAATCTAGGAAATCTTTTAACGTCTTTTGAAATGTTTTTACTTTGCACATACTCACAAGTTGCATCCAATCATTTAAATGGTTCGTCTTGATTTGAGTTCTTTACGTGGTCTCTTTTATGATTGCATGGTCAGAACCACACTCCATATGTGTGTGCCCGCTAAACAAAAAATTGTAGTTGATTTTTTTTAACGTAGAATGTTGTTTTAGTAAATATGCAAACACCATGGAAAAAACATTATTTTTATTTTGTCCACCACAAGTATCTGAGTAGAAAGCTATTTCCTTTACTTCAGGTGACAATTTATGACAAAAAAGCCATAAACATGACGAAATTTTAAACATGAAAGCTCCTCGAGCTCCTATAGTTTCATCCCACATAGCATGTAGCTTCATTACTTGCCAAATCATGTATGGTCTGATTAAAGAACCAATGTTAGAGCTTCTAAAATGAAGCTGAAGTGTTTAAATAAGGCATGGACAAGCTTTGCTGCAAGTCAAATGTAAATGTTCTGACTGAAGGATCAAAGTTTTCTATGTGTGCATAGTTCAAGTACATACCGACAAAAGCAAATAGAGATGCGATACAAGTACAGGTATTAGTTAGAAAAATTAAAACAATTCGCAATGAAATAATTCTTCTTTCCTTCTTAGCTCTATTTTATAGTGTTTTTAAATAAAAAAAATAGCTAATTGAAATTTGGAGCTATTATAGCTTATAAGTAATTAATTTATTATAGGCTTCATATCACCATACAGCATTCCGAGTTCTCATTTGCCGAAGGTCAATTAAACTTATCAGTAGGTAGTAAAACTTAAAAACTTTATTATTCAACATAATTAGGACAGTAATTAGGCTAATACTCTTCTTTAAGGTGACAACTTCAAATATTGCATCAAGAAGAAAGCCATTCCTATGGTTGTAACTTGATAACTTATCATGTTTAGTCATGTACAATCTTTAAAATTCTACTCGATTCTTATAACTTTAGATATTATCAAATCTACATGAATGCTTCTCATTCGGCCACAACTTGAAAACTTGACACATTTTGTTAAGAACAACTTTAAACACTCTGCCGTAACATGACAATTTGAGATATCACAAAACTTGATAACTCAATAGATCTAGTTTTGCAATAACATTTTTTTGATTGATTTTCTTCAACATGAACTTCTTTAAATGTATAACTAGACATATTCAATTTAGATCAATGTTAACACTGATGAATATTAATAATTGATAAGTAGATATAATTATCATCAACATGGTTTCCATTTTTTGGAGTTATCAAAATGAGATCAAAGGCCATATCGTCAAAAGTAATTGACATATCGGAATGATTTTTAGATATGTTTTAGACCATGACCAAATGACGGGCTTGTTATAATAAAAAATATCCTGCAAGTCGAGTTATCAAACTATTCACGCCGAGTAGGGATATCTTTATTACAATTTGGTACAGACTATAATATCAACACAATTTTATTCTCACGTTAGTCCAATTTTATAAGTAAGATGGCCAAAGTCAGTCGAAGTGTTATTTACATAAGTCGGTGCTATATCAATAACATTCAAAGTATTATAGCTATGCAATTGAACCTTTATATATGTGTCCGAAAGTTATATGCGAGGTGTAGTTACGGTGGTTATTAGTGTAGCTGCAATACCAGCTAGCGCAATTTGGTTCGCATACTGTTGCTCCAAGTAAACAACAGGTGCGCTTGCAAGTGTTCTTCATCGGTTCGCATTCCGTTGCTACGAGTAAATAACAGGTGCTGCGACAGCCCTGGGTGCTATAGTCAGGTCTAGCCTCGTAGTAAAGATCGTAGAGTTAGTGACGACTCGTCATTCATTAGCGTAAGTGCACCCTAAGTAAACCTTGAAGTTGAGTTCTATTTGTCAGAGACTGCATCAGGGTGCTGTATCTGTAGCCCGTTAAAAATCCACATCTACATTTTGCAGTAGTCCGTGGGCAATCAGTATCTGTTTGCCCTGGGTGGTGTGGCCTGGTCTAGCCTTGCAGTAAAAACCGTTGAATCAGTGACGACTCGGCCTTTTCTAGCGGAAGTTAATCAAAGGTAAACTTTGAACTTTTTGTAAAATTTAAAAAAAATTGTTATAGTTATTGAAATTATGATAGGGGAAAGGAAGGCAAGACGGTACACTTAAGGAAAAAAGTACAGAAGCCGATTTATTTACTTTTATTAAACTTCTTCTTACTTAAATTAAACAACATTGTTTATTCCATGTTACGTAATAATCAGACTTTGATAAAATCACAACACACAAATATATAAGTTTATGTCTAATACCTTCAATAAGTCCGTTTTACCTTCATATGGTAGGTAAAACAGACCACAAATGAAGGAAAAAGAGACCTAATCAATCCTCACAATTTTCACATAAAAATACCGCATCTGCAGCCTTATTCTCTACTCCTACGCATATATCCTCCTCCTATTAACGACAACTTGGACATAGCAACTAACCCACGCCAGATTCTGAGTACAAATCAGAAGTGTACAGAAGTAAAAGTTTTCTAGCTAGGTGCTATCTGCCATCTTTGTCTTAGTATCAAAAGTATGACGTATGTTGTTTTTTTTTGCTAGATTGTAAGCCAATTTTTGAAGATCTTTCCTGGTTAATCCGAGTAAACGACTTTCCGTCTGGCTTACATAAGAAGCTAATTCACGCTCTTGTACCTCAGTAAACACTTGTTCAAATCTACCCAGTTTATTTTTTGTAGCTTCATTAATATTTTGTTAAGACTTATATTTTTCCAGTCTCCTCTTCAAAGTTGTTTTTGGTACCAGGAACTGAAGTGAAACGTTCTTGACGACCATTATTTCACTTGCAGCCACTTTTTCGATTGCATTTTTCATGTTAGACTTATCCCAAGACTGCCGGTAGGATGTTCTTTTGTAGTTATTTACTATCTTAAAATAAAAAAAAACGACAATTAAGCACATAATTATAATATTGAAAACATTTAATTAATAAATTTTCATCTTGCCATAAATTAATTTATGATTTAATAACTTCAAAAAAAAAGTATCTTTACGCCCATATCCCCGAAGAGGTAGACAGAGCCACAACCAGGGCACCCACGACTATCTGAAGACAATAAGTCCCACAATGTGATAGGTGGCAAGCCTATCACCAACCGGGCACATATCCAATCCCGGACAACATTTTTTTTTAATTAGAAAATTGGCAAACCCAAATTTTCTTTTTGTTGCCCGACCCGCGATTCGAACCCGGGACCTTATGCAGTCAAGCCCAACGCCTGAACCGCTAGACCACAGAGGCGATTTAACTTCAAATTTAATAACTTCAAATTCACTATAATCTAAGTATTGAAGGTAAAATGGTACCCCGGTCCATTTTGCCTGGGTCCGTTTTTGCTATGAACAATTATAAAAAAATATTTTGAGGTTATCTTTTGAGATAAAGTCATCATAATTAGTTATTTGCACATACATATCTTCACGCCAAGTTCCTTACGGGGTAGGCAGAGAGTATCGAGTGCCAGACCTCA
>NJDC01005781.1:0-25269 GCA_002245475.1 Calephelis virginiensis | reverse complement strand
TCACTAAGTGTTTGGTGATATTCTTGCAACAACAGTACATTTCTTTCTTCAAATCTTTCATACTGTCATTCGACTGCAAACATGCTACATAGTCTAGCCAAGCTTTCTTCCTTCTTTCAACTGAGGTTTTTTGTGCATCTTTGCACTCCCACATAACTCTTTCGCAACATCAACCATACTATCTTTAGTTATTTGCTTAAATAATACACCAGTTTTCATACAGTAATCATAAGGATGCTGTATCGTAAACTGGATCAAATTGTAGGCTTATTGAAAATCGCAAATTTTACATAAAAACGTAAAAAATATTACTTACCTTGATAAATCAGTGCATGCGCGGTCGGTGGATTTGTGTTCACTGACCGAGAGTGGGAACATGGCGTCTAATATTATGACGCGAACAATTACTAGATGGCATTACTGGTTTCGAAATTATTAAAAGAGGCCGTTATTCCCACAGGCTCGGTTTTGCCTTCCTTTCCCCTATATGTCTTTATTGATTGACCTCAGACATAATCGCAAAATTTATTTTTCATAGTAAATAAGTATGCGTTGCTATACTTTACTGGTGTTTAGTGAATGTTACTCAGGCTGTAGCGGCTTAAAAATATTTTTTTAAAGAAGTTGGATACAATAACCAACTTTATTTTAATAATGGTGATGACAATATTAAGAATAAAGTGGTTGGAAAGACTCGGGTAAATGAATCTATCTGCCATAATGTGTTCAACCTTACCAGCAGTTATTTCGTAATCGTAGCCGAGTCGAAATCGGTATCTTTTGGAGTAACTCAAGTAGCCGCAAGGGTGATTTACACGGGTAATCCACGCGGTGGATATGAGTATTGAGACAGCATTGTGATTGCTGTTTGGCTGGAGAGCCGTGGAGGTCCTTACTTGAGGGTTTCTACAAACTTGGTTATAATTTAATGTTGTAGTAGAATACGTCTATACTTGCGGTAGTCACTACGACGATGGCACATGGCTATGGTCAATTACACGTACACGTTTGGATAATGCTGTGTATTTTATATATTGCTTGTCGCTTTCGTCATCATATTATCTTTATTGTATCATAATATGTCATTGTCGTTGGACTTTACTAAAAATTTTGAAAAAATGTAGTTCAATCGATTGAGAACAGCTGTTTTAAAATGGATTAGCAGACTTCCATCAGGATAAACATACTTATATGCAATACACAAATGTGTTTAGTGATTTGTTGTAACTTTGGATCAATGATCTGTATGGTAGAGCTGGTTACCGTATGGTTATGTTCAGCAACAACTGGGTATACGCTATAGTTCAGGGCTTCAGTATAGTTGATTGTACGCGAGTACGGTTATGTTTGTTAACAGTGTAGAGAGTGATTGAGCAGCTACTCTATTGTTATGGTGAGCTTTACGATACGATTGTAAGGATCCACTAGATCAGGAATTACAGCTTTGTTTTGATATTTCTAAGATGTTTAGTACAGTAGTTGTTTTTGATAAGGAGAAACAGCCAAAGCCCACAAGTTGTGAGATGTCGGGCTATCAGCTCCGTGGCTCTTGTTCGGCCGGTATAGGTATGCTTAACCCAACATATATTTAATTAATAAAACGCATAAGGTACATCATTTCCTTTTAATTGTCTGGTCTAATCCAAGCCCAAGTATTGAGAGTTCAAAAAAATGGCAAAACGCTTTAAGAAATGGTGTTCGCTTTGCTCGTCTTTGTATTATCACTAGCGTCTCTCCAGATAGACTAAAACTCATAAAGATTTTATTTAACTCACACAATTACAAAAATCCATATTAGAATCGGTCTATCCGTTCCAAAGTTATGATGCCACAGACAGACACATGCACACATACATCTAACAGAGCCCCACAAGTGATAGATAAAAACTATCTTAATCAAGTCAGTTTTCAAGTTCGTGCTTTAGATGAACTGTCCAAACTCGATGGGCTAACCAGTAGGCATTTCAGCGTTACGTCTCCTATCTTTGAGCTCTATTATCAGACCAGCTCAATTGTACTAGCTCAATGGTACCAGCATTCGTTGGTGTTTTAACTGTTAGGTCTCACGTATGTCCAATAGCGAAATAAATAATTAAACTGCGTCTGATAATATCCATTCCGATACTTACAAATAAACTACAAATAAGCTGATGCCCTTGAATGCCTGGACATATTCATTAAGTATAGCTACGAATAGTTTCGATCACGTCACCTTCCAAATGAAAATTGCATCAAAATCCATCCATCCACTAAAGAGCTACGATGCCACAGACAGACACACACACACACACACACACAGAGACACGTCTAACTTATAACACCCCTAGTTTTACGTGCGTAAAATAAATTAATGTATCCAATTATGTTTATCAAGCAGGCAGCTCTTAAAAGGCAAGCATAGGCTTACCGTCACTAAAACCGTGACATCTGACTAGCTGGTAGAGTTTTGCAGCGACTTGCTTGGATTGGTACCACCGCCTTAGCTATTTCTGCCGCCATAACGTCAGCACTTGCCATTAACGTGTTCCGGTTCGGAGGATAAGGTAACCGGTACATTTACTTTTGCTTGAGGGTTAACATCCCGACCTCAGGTTGGCAACGCACCATCACCACCTTTAGTGCCTCTAGTCATCATCAGGAAATCCGTCTGCTTGTTTGCCTTACAATATCATAAAAATAAATAAATAAAAATAAATAAAATAAAAACAGTTGTGACATAGAATTTTAACAGTATAATGTCATTTAAAGTAACAAATTGCAGATACTCATTTCTTTGTACTCGTGTTATAAACTTACTATTTCAGCTGTAGGCGTGTAAATATAGTAAAAATAATAAAACGATGCTTCATAAACTTAGTTACATATTTATAAAATTAAAGACTTGTTAGGTATATAGTAATAGTTGGAATACATACATGTGTATAAGAAAAAAATAGGAAAAACATCTATCAGAGGAGAGAACGTTTCTGCTGGTTTAACATTAACAAACTACCAGAACCCGCAACTTCGTTGGCTTTGACTCTTATTTTTTGTTTCTTTCATTTCTTCGCCAAAATAGTTGCATTATTTTTTTTTTAATTGTACGTCAATTAAGGAAGCATATGCAGATAAAGTAAAGACTACTATTTATAAAAACATTATGGAATTTTTGTTCCGTTAGAACGCGAGTTCATAGCGCAAATATTTGTGGCAGCAGATATTTTCACTGACTACATAGCCATCCTAATCCGGTTTATAGAGAAGCGAAGCCGGTAAAGTTACGCTGGAGGCTAGAAACATAATCTCAGAATAGTGACGAACCCTTTGTGAAACTTATTTCTTGTCATTACGAAATTTGCCTCCTTATATTTAGCTCTCTTACAAAATAATGGAATTGTGTCTGAATTTACTGCATTTCCATTAACCTGACCACGACAAGGTATCCCTATAAGGTACTTTATCATGACCAGGCTTATTTTGCTAAGTTTAATATATTACGTTAGGTATTAGCGATCCTCAGTGGGATTCAGGTCATACAAGAACGTTTAATTCTCAGCCAACGCGGCGTGCCAAATATTTAATGCACAATACGTTCCTGTAACTTCCGAAACGCCAAAACTAAGCCGATTTAAACAGCGACGAACCGCAAAACCCTTGGGACAAATTGAAAAACAGCCACACAACAATGCTATGGACGGCGCACACATTATACTAGGATTACCAGATATGTTCTTAGGACATCAGGGATCGCGTGAAAAATCTTAATAAAATATAATATACTTTTAATATGTTTCATGTTTGGAAGTTTAGGTTCTGGTTGTTTTAATCAGCGTGCATCAAGCATCATTCAATAATTAAAGTAAGAGTGCTACGAATACAAAATTATCTGCGAAGACTTTGCGTAGTGCTTACCTTATTCTATAGCTTGTAGATTTTTATATTTTTATATGAGTAGTAAGGAGAGCGGAAGAATAAGAAACACACGGCGGCTAAAGTCGCTAAAGACGTTACTACTCGTATTTCTTTGTTTCTACGTTACGAGGAGAAGCAAGCAAAGATTTTAATTTCTTAATCTTGGAAACAGACTGTTGGTTTGCCTAGACGACTAACAACAACGAATATTTGCGAGGCCTAAGTTCTATTCCCGGTAAAGATAGCCATTTATGCTATGAATACAATGTGTTTTTAAAAACATGATCAACGAAAATGTAGACAAATAATTATCGATAAAAAATGAGAAAAATATTTTCGGCACATGTTTCGAAAATACAGACATTTACACGTTATTTTTTGTTTCTTATTGTGCCTTTTTTTATTGTTTATTTTTAAATGGTCTCGTCTCACAGCTAGAAAGTATACTTACCTGTTAGATATAAATTAAAATAATAATTCGAAACAGGAAAATCTAACAAAAAGTTAAAATATCAGAAACTTGTGAATATTTTTTAAGTTTTCTTTAATTGATTGTTCTGTAACTTTCAAACTAGGTCTTTGAGGTACATTTATTTGCATATTTTATTGTAGCTTATGTTATTTTCTTTTTTTTAAATAACGATTATGTCTGTATTTCTGGTATTCCTGGGTGTTTATAAAATTGACTTAATTATGCACATATTAGAAGCGTTGACTATAACAAACACTTAATTAGCTTATTTTAGGTGACAGATCAATTCGTGATAAGTGTCCGGAACTGTTAATTTACTATTTACTCGCCTCTATGGCGCTCGCAGGAGCGCAAAATATGAAATAGGTATAATTAATGTTAATAAACTCCAAAATTTCATTTAAGCAAAAAACATAAATGAAAGAAAAAAATCTGTATTGAAACAAAATCTACACACATACACGCTCTTAAATGGTGTACTTTTTTGTTAAGCTGAAAAGGGGGAACATTGTTCTGTTATAATACCTCTAAGTGTTTTATTAGTGTTTTCGGAATTACTTTATCTGTTGGTGAAAACCGCATAAGTATCCGTTTAGTATTTTTTGAGTTTGTCACGAACATACAGACAAGCGCACCCGAGACTCGTTGTTCTATGATATGCACTGAAGACTTTTTGCAATATGTACTGACGAGATTACCATTTTAAATTATTAATAAGCTGAAGAGACCATATCATCCTCTGACATTTATATAGGAATCTAGGAAGTGAATTGTTTGCGAAGTAAGTAGACGTCGAAAAGACAAATTTCCCAATGTTATTTGTAGTTTCCATGAATAGGTTCAATTAGAAAATAAGTTGACAAATGATTATCTGATGGAAAAAATTACCCAGCGATAAATAATGCTATTGGTTGGCAACGCAACATGAGATTGGACTCTTGGCCTTTTGCGTGAGTAAATATGTCGGTTATTCTAATCTTCTACCTGAATATGACAATGACTACGAGGACAACCACTGTGGTTGACATTTATGATACAATATCTGTTTAATAGAATCACTATTCCGATTAAATAATTTAAGATGGACACCCTATTTCTATATATTGCATATACGCTTAAGCATTCTGGCCCTATATGTTCACCCCGGAATAATACAGATCGCCTCAAAACACAATGGCTGGTTCTGGTGAATCTATTTCGTCCCCTAATTCAGAAAGGTCCGAGGTTATTCAATAACCACTTAAGAGTGGCCGCGATCGTACGGGCCCTGATAAGACGGGATACTATAGGTGCTTGTTCAAGCTTTGGGACCTTCCTAAGATATAATAATTTGTATGTTAGAGTAATAGTGCTTGTAATTTAATATAAAAGCCTGGCATAATCATCCAATTTTATTTACTTGATTTCAATCGATAAAAATGCATTTATCACGCGGTCACGCGATCCATTTAAAGTAGCCACCGATATCACCGAGCACGTGATCACTTTCCATATAAAAAAAAAGAATAAATATTTTGGCCGCTGAACAGGTTACCCGTGTAACTATTCTGGTCAGTAACCCAAATAAGTGGATATAAAATAAAACGTATACTTATTAATGTGCGATAAATTCTTTCACCTTACACAGTAAAATATAAATCACATTTATCGAAATTACACTTGATTTTGAACAAACAGCTCTAAGTTTATTGAAAGAATTCCCACAAACTCATATAAAGGGGCGTTAATTCCATGTTGTGTGAAAAAGAGGAAACAGCTTAACATCACTAAATGCAATAAAACCAGAAGAGCCGTGGCTCTCAGCACCATGTTATCATTTATTCCAATTAATCATATTGATGGACCTTGGGAGTATAAAACAGAAAATGCAATTGTATCAGAAGAGAAAACAAAGGAGTTGCACGACTTCAATAACTACACGATGAATGAGTGGCTTATATCTGAGGATTGGATTGTATCCAATCCTCAGATGTAAGCCACATTCCATGTTTGGAATGTAAATGATGAAACACATAAAACAAATAATATAACTGAATCGTGGAATCGACGATTAAACCAATCAATATCAAAGAAATAGCCGAATTTAATGGTGCTTCTTAAAAATTGGCCAAAGATAGTATGCAAGATTTTAAACAACCTAGTTGCAAAAACATCTAAAACTTTGAAAAAGTGGCAGAATGGTTAAATAAAAATAAAATGAAATCTTAACAAACGAAACTAATCGAATTTCAGACACATTATAGAGAGACTAAAAAGTCGATTTTTTTCAATACTAATATTATAGATTTTTACCTTTACCTTGATTATATGTGTACTTGTAAAAAAACATAATCAATTGTTTCAATCAAAAAAATAATAATAAAAATGTTAATAAATATTGAATATTGAATATTATGCACTTTAGAAATAGTCAGAAACTACATGTGCTTTATCAAAAACCTTACATTTATAAAAATAGTGTACGTTGCTTGTCCATTCGTATATTAACCAAATTCCTGATAATCTGAAATGATTTCCGATACAAAGAATTGGAAAAAATAAAGTATTTGATTTGCTATTAGAAAAAACATTTTATGATATAAAAGATTTTGTTTCTGATAATTGCCTCTGTGGTCTAGCGGTTCAGTTGTTGGACTTGACTGCATGAGGTCCCGGGTTCGAATCCCGGGTCAACCAACAAAAAGAAAATTGGATTTTTCCAATTTTCTAATAAAAAAAATTGTTGGTCGGGATTGAAAATGTGCCCGGTTGGCGATAGGCTTGCCACCTATCACATTACTTACTTAGTGTCTTCGGCTAGTCGTGGGTGCCTTGGTTGTACCTCTGCCTAACCCTTCGGAGATATGGGCGTGAAGATATTTTATAAATTATAAGTGATACGTAAAACAGTACAAGTATTTGTTCATTTAAAAATATTAATGGAAACGGTGGTAGTGTACAGTAGATAGGATTTAAATTAATCTACCTTCAAAATTATTAATATTTGTGATATAATTATTATGATAATACGAGTATATGAAGCTTATTATAAACATAAATATTTATTAAAAAATATAAATATGTGCTACATTTTAAAAATTAATATATTATATACTTGCACACAACAATGTAGTAGATTATATACCGACATTAAGCTTAAATATCTTTGTAACAACTTTTTAAAACACATATTCCGTAAATAAATAAATTACATTTCATATAATTCCGCCACAGGATAGTAGTAGTGCATCGCACATGTTTTATCTAAGATGTTTATTGTCGCTCGAGGTTGTCATAATCATCAGAAAAGTGGTATCACTTATTTGCTGTCTCAACCCACTAAAAAGCTCTGTAAGAAAAGTTTGTGATAATATACTATTCTTCTCTGTTTTTAAATATAATTTAGCGTATATTACAGTAGATATGTAAAATAATTGGCATGTAAAAGAATCGAAAGAATTTATCGGCATGTATGAGCTAATTTAATACAACAGTCCTTTTTCCTAAGCACAGAAACCAAGATTGGGACAAGTTCAATGTCTAAGGAAAGATCCTACCGTAAAATGAAATGGTCGAATGGATTGAACGTTGTTTAGAAAAACCTATGGAGTAAGAACCGACGGAAGCATTAAAACGATGCGTTATTCGAGGTGCGTCATTCGGAAATATGTTTTAAGATATTCCCATTCTATTATAGGAATTGGAATTTCAAATATTTGATATTCATTTTAGCTCATTCAAGTCTAGATTTCACGTTGAAAATAAAATTTTCGTTTGATGTAGATAGCAATATTTTATTTTTATAATATCGTAAGGTGAACAAGTAGTTAGATAATAGCTGAGATCAGTAAATATATAGATTGACAATGTCATACATCAAAATCGTTCATCGGAAATTCTGACTATATCTAGAAAGCTCTCTCCTTTAGACAGAACTTAATAGTGTTTACCTACTTCCTAAGGTTAAGATGGCGCATAATTAAAACTGAAAGGTTCATTTGCATTACATAGTAATTTTGTCGTTGTACTACATTTCTAGTAATTATTGAGTACTGATATTTTAATCACACTTCGAAAAAAGGTTTTGATTTTTTCGAACAATACTTGGATTGACACCGTTGGTTTTAAGCTAGCGTAACGTACAACTGACTCCACCAACCAACTACGAGTGTCGGGTTCGATTCGCGACGAGGGCATCCATTTGTATGAATACATAAGTTTTTACATTTCTGGGTTTGGGTGTTTATTAAATTTATTCTGGTATTGAGCTATTTTTATGTATAAGAATTGTTGACTGGAACCAAAAACAAAAATACTAACACAATCAATCCTTGACACTATAATATGTTTTCTCTAACAACAAGTCAAATAACTTCCTTAGATATCTTTTTAATGGAAGTGATTTGAGATTATCAAAAATTTGGTTGTATATACGAACGGACAAGCAGTAAATATTATTTTTATAAATATTAAGTTTTTGGTTTGGCATATTCAATTTTTCACTATTTCTAAAACATTTAATTCCCAACATTTCCCAGCATTTGTTTTAAACAATTTATAATGTTTTTTTTAAAAAACGGTCAAGCTAATTTTGCATACAGCCAAGTACATTACATACAAACGAGGTAAAAGTAAGATTTTAACTGACTTAAAAAGAGGTTTGCATTAATGTAATTTGTTAACACTACATATTGCTCGTATACACTTCTTTTGTACTCTAAAGATTTTAATTAAATTTACAGAATTTCATTTCCCCAAACCGGAATACCATATTGCAAAACAGAAGAAATATACGCATGGTAAGCTAAGAGAGATGCATTCAAGCCTGCTACTTCTCTTATTCTTCTCAATACATATGCAAACCTATCAATTTTATTGCATAGAGAGTCAAAAGGTGAATTCCAATTGCAATATTTATCAATTTTAATTCCTAAGAAGTTGATAAAATCTACATTCTCCATAGAAGTATTATTTAAAAATACATGTATATTTTTTAGTTTCTCTATAGTGTGCTTGAAATTCAACTAATTTCATTTTTGTGAGATGTAATTTTAGGATTATGCTCTGCTCATGTAGCCATTCTGCCACTTTATTTGAAGTTACAGTCGTTTCTTTAATTAAATCACTTCTATTCTTAAACGTGATGAGAAGGGTAGTATTATCATCAAATAAGACAGAATCATGGTTAATAGTATCAGGCAGATCATTTATGCAAATTGAAGAAAGTAATGGGCCTTGTGGTACACCGCAGCCATTAAAAAGATGATTTGAAGTGTAGACCTTTTTGCAGCTACCACTTAGTTTAGATATTTCAACACACTGTTTTCTATTATCTAAAAGCTTCTAAACTAATCTAACGATAAATAAATAGGTAAAACTCTAATGCCATATCTCTCAAGTTTTGTTAACAAATTTGCATGTCATAAAAAATCAAATGCTTTACTCATATTATCTAAAAAAATACAGAAAGTGGATACTTTTTGCTATTAAGACATTCAGTTACTTTCTTAATTTAGTCAAAATATGCAAATATTGTAGACCTGCCTTTTGTAGATCTATACTGATTATTTTTTTAATAAGTTAAATGAAGAAAAGAGCTGTATGTCATACATTATTTTTTTTAAAATCTTAGAAATTGCGGGAATTAAGTTACAAGTCTATATTTGTTCATATCACAAGTATCTCCTTTTTTAAGTAATGGCTTGACAATAGACTTTTTTTAAGAGGTCTGGATATTTTCCTTCTAAAAATAATAAATTAATTATATGAAAAAGAGACTTTGCTATATCACTAGCAACATTCTTTAATATTGATGTGCTTGTATTATCATAGCCAGTTGCTGTTGTATTTTTCAAGTTATTTATAGACTTTATTATATCGTGTTCATCTACTGGTGTCAAAAACATAGTTTTGTTATGATTAGATATATTATGAGATTTTATTTTTTATTGGCTTATTTCAAATTTTAATTTGAATTTTGGGAAGACAAAATTTATAAAATAAAGTCAAGGTATCATGAAATTCATTAAAGGCATCTTCACAATTATCAAAATTTCACTAAAACTTAAAGATGACAGGCATTCATAAAATTTGTTAATATTTTTTTGGCCAAAAAAACGCTTTGTTTCAAATAAAAAAGTACGCTTAGGTCTATAAAGTGACACTGGTTTAATGTCTACTTGTATACTTTGTGCAGTTTCATGGTCAAGTAAACCAAAAATATGAGTATCGGAATAAACATGATCTAAATTGCTAGCACTTACATCTAAATATGCATCTTTTCTAGTACCTAGGTTTTAAGATAATATGTTGACAAATATTATTAATTTTTTAAAATGCTTATTAATTTCTTGAAAGTATTTGTAGGTTACAAAAGGTATGTGTTCCAATCTCCACATAAAACAAATTTCTTTTTAGAATTTTTAATTATATTGTCTAATAATAATTCTAATTTATTAAGAAAAACATTCACATTTGAATTATAAGTACGATATATACATATTACTATTAAATTATAGATTATTATCTAAACTGCACAGCATTCAAAAGAATATCGTATGTGTATTTGTAAATCAAGAGTTTTATATTGAAGATCTTTACACATTAATATACAGGTGCCACCAGGACGCTGGTTATTGCGCGAGAATAAGAGAAATAGATAATTAGAGAATCTCTCAATAAGAGAGAAAATTTTTACGACTGTTTTAGTGAATTAAGTACTTTTATTACCTTAATCCTCTCTTTGGGAGTTGTATCATTTGAAGGTGAACATATAGCCTATTGATTCAAAATTGACATGTTCTTACTTTGTTCCTCATTTACCTTCCGCAGCGAATTATTTTCTTAAATCAAGTTCTCTATCCCACGGTGTGCAAAGTGTAACTGACATTTTAATATGTTAATTTCTTCTTGCAAATCTTAATTAATGGTTAAAAATTAATGGTTTTCACTCAAAGAAGATATTGTGTCTGGCAAGCTCCTGGCCAAATACATCCAGTTGACATTACACGCTTCTTTTTCTTTAAAGTAATGTTGTTGAAGTCGATGTTTTCAAATTCAGTATTTCCATAGGTTGAATTCATTTTAATTTGGTTGGATATACCTTCTTAAAATAGAGTGATATTTCGAAATAGCTCCAACATTTCAATAGAAAATTTAAATTTTACAAATGATTAAGTAACAGCCAGTCGGATAATTTTAAACTTTTAAAATATTCACTTTTTAACACTATGACAAAAACTTTAACAAATCGACCAAAAGTTAGTGTTTTGGTCGATTAAATTTTAATTTTTCACAATTAAATTATACTCGTATAAGCACACTATTTTTTAAAAAAAATAATTTAAAATTAATACAGCTGATTTAAGTTTATAAATATGCAAGAATATAAATGATTGGAAAACTAATTACTCAAAAAATAATTATTATTTGTACGATAAGATATCCTTATCGGTACACAGTAAAAGAATTACCCTAAAATACTACTAAATCAAACAGTGTATCGTTTTAAGTAAAATAAGAAAGTAAGTATCTTCACGCCCACATCTCCGAAAAGGAAGGCAGAGGCACAACCAGGGCCCACGACTAGCTGAAGACACTAAGCCTCACAATGTGATAGGTGCCAAGCCTATAAGCCTATATAATTATTATGCGATGATATTCTGGAAAAAAAATAATTTAGAAAACAGTTCACTGAGCACAACCGTTCCGTAAGGAGCCGACCACGCGCATACCACGCATCGGGGCCGCGCGGTCGGTAGACTATTGTGGTATGCTAAAGCTGAGATATCTCCTAAGACATTCATTTAAATCGATTGATGTAAAGAGCGGTTTTTTTTTAAATTAAATAATTGAGACGAAAAACGTATTTATTTGGATAAGGGTTAATAAGTTGTTTATTAAAACACCTTCGCAAATATTGTATTATTTTAAGACAAATATGGTTAGCATAAAAATGGTTATGATGAACTAACCGTCAAATATAGAAATAAGCTGTCGCTGACTTTTTTAGAACTTTTAAAAGAGAATAATTTTGCCAGACATGATTTTTACAAAACTTTAACCGTTAATGGAGCGCAAGCAGTGGAAGCTCTCAATAGGAAAAAAATCCCCCGATTTTGAATCATTCTTCATTGGTACTCCATCTATCGACAATTGGACTATCTAGCACTGAAATATTTTTTTCAAATCGGACCAATAGTTCCTGAGATTAGCGCGTTCAAGCAAACAAACAAACAAACTCTTCAGCTGTATAATATTAGTATAGATTATACTATTTGCGCTGTAGCATGGTGCGGGTGACAGCTGCCTGTTTGACGTTTAAGTCTATCAAGACCACATGCCTAGGGATGTCACGTCATTCCAATTCATTTTTATCGATAACGATTGTCGCAGCATAGTGTAATTTATCGAAAAATAGTATATTTTACAACAAGTGCACAAAACGAACTATTTTTAACCGAGACTTTAAGCAGCCTGAGCCAAAAGCGAGGGCTAATGGTAATGTCGATGCTAAAATGGTTTTAATTTTGTGCTACCTATATCACTTTCAGAGCATGAGAAATTAAAAATATTTTATAGCTACATATCTTTGTACTTAAAAATAATCGGGATTATGATTTTTTTGTTGTGGCAACATTTTTGCTTTATGCTGCATCGGGGCGAGCGGCGGCCATTTTATTCACCCACGCGATGCTTTCGCCTTTCAGTACTAGTGCTAGCGTCTTTTACATTTGTGACATGTATTTGGATTTAATTTGCCCTGTTAATATATAATATATAAGAGGCTATTCCAATTGTAAATTTATACGAGTATTTGCACACCACAAGTTGATAGAATATGATGTAACGTCTAAATAATTTTGTTACATCTTCTTACACCCATATTCCTCAAATAAATATTTTTTCATTTTCATTTTATTTATTTTATTTCATTTTTCAGGTCCGATCCAAAAGAAAATGTGTTCTTTTCAATTTTCTAATAAAAATAATGTTGCATGGGATTTAATATGTGCCCGGTTAACGATAGGCTTGCCACCTATCACATTGTGGGACTTGGTGTTTTTGGATAATAGTGGATGCCCTGGTTGTGCCTCTACCTACCACTTCGGGGATACGTGCGCGAAAATACTTTTTTTATTAATATATTTTTTTTACTCTATCATTTGCAAGATATGCAACTTTCAGTTAAGCTTGCTGGTAGGTTGTTAATAAGCCGGGAAAGTACAAAATGTAATGTTCCTTTACCGTACGTATTATTCGCATATTGTGCAAAAATGGGTATTAAATATATGAGTGAAAGTAGTCCTGCATTCGAAGCTTAGTTCATAACAATAATCTTTCATCTTACTGGAATAAAGCTGAAAATATGAAATATGTGTCATGAAACTTGGATCGGATATTCTCTTACAAACAACTTTCATTAAGTCGCCATAACTCGTAGCGATTTAATAACATTGCGATAAATAAAAGTGCGAAGAAAAGGCTGGATGAAATTAATAACACGACTTAACCAGTAGTGGGCAACTTAGAAACAAGTTACAGCTGCTTTTATCATTTATTAGCCACCGCACACTGCCAGCCAACCGTATTGGCAAAGAAACTTTCGATATTAAGGAAACTTCAGACGAACGATTTGGAATCGATTTTATTTAAATTTGGTTTACTTTTTAAATATGGTAATTATTTAAGCCATATCTGATTTTGAAGAATGTCATTTTGTAACCAGATCCTAGTTCTAAAAAATATGCAATTTTCAAATCTACGTGCGCCTTATTTTTGGAATACTACTTCAGATCGTTCAAGATAAGGGTGTCCTTAGAAAAAGCATGTATACTACTTTAGATGTGGGAAATGTCCATGGGTGGTATGGGTGATCATCTACCACTAGGTGTAAAGACATAATCAAATATGTGCCACCAAAGTACCTTTCTTACAGTTACGGCGAGAGTGGTTGTAGTTATCGTTAACTAAGCGTTAATTAAGCGTTTTCCCCCGTGTTGGTCCGGGCTCCTTTGCAGAATAGACCATCTTCCTTTCTTGCCAGGCAGCTCGTAAAAGGCGAGCATAGGCTTATCATCACTAACACCGTGACATCTGACTAGGTGGTAGAGTTTCGCAGTGTCTCGCCCAGATTGGTACCACCGCCTTACCTATTCCTACCGCCATAACGTCATGACGTGTTCCGGTTCGGAGGGTAAGGTAGCCGGTAAACTTACTTTTGCTCGAGGCCTAACATCTGGACCTCAGGTTGGCAACGTACCATTATCACCTTTGGTGTCTCTAGGCGGCGTGAATTTCTTACCATCAGGAAATCCGTCTGCTAGTTTGCCTTCCTATAACATTAAAAAAAAAAAACATTAAAATCTTTAGTGTATTGACACTACAACGCAACATGTAATGCTTACTATAACTATCATTAGCACGGAACTTTTAACATCATTTTTGTTAAATATATATAGTTTCAATTAAAAAATTAATTATAAAATGTGTATGACAATAATATGACGTAATAGTAATACTTAGTATTACTTAAAAAACGACGGGTTGCGGTCCGAGAGTGCCGGCAGCAGTGAGTATTGATATTTTGGCATGGTAAGGGAATAATTTTACACGAATTGCTTTAATTATCAGCATGAAAGTACTATCATTTATATGGTAGAACACAATATTTATTTATTGCGCTATCGTACACAAACATGACAACACGAACATTCTCGCAAGCGCCCTGTGCCATCTTACGAATTTTTGATCTGGTCACGTGTCCAGATGCGAGTTTAGAAGTTTTTACCCATTCCAAAAAAAGTGCGCAACGACGTTAAAGAAGTTTTCACTTAAAAAATACAATCCTACGCGAGATCCAATTAAGATATTTATGCTAACGTCTACTTACGTCACGAATACAACAATAAATCAATTCGCGATATTTCGTCGCACCTGTTCTGGCATTTCGTAAATGAATTTTAAAGTAACACATTCCACATGTTTAATAGGGTGGACATTTAGACGCCTGTAAAGGCGATTTAACCGCCCGTTTGTGACTTCACAATCCCATAATACGTCCAAATGCGGTCGGCGCTGGAACCTGCACTTCATTAATAATTCCTTGCCTGTTGGGGTTGAATCACGGGAAAGACGTGAGAGGCCAATATTAATAAACAAGATATTCTGACGATTCACTACCGATGATTAAGTGCTTAAGGAGTATATTATACCCAAGGGCTCTCTAACTTATACATGGGAATAGTGTTGAAGCATTTGCTTTTTTTGTGAAGCTTATTCATGTAATAAATGATTTGTATAGTATATATAAGATTTAGGTATTTTTTGTGATACTAATATTGATGGAGGAGCCCTGTATTGTCCATTTTTTTTACATGAAAACTGTATATAAGTAATTTGATTACGTTGAAGATTGACTTTTAAAAAATTTTTCAAAATGTACGAGACTGAAAAGATAAATTATGTCCTAACTATGGAACACTAGTAAGGGAAACTGTGACTAGAGTTCCATAGTATCTATATTTTGTGATAATACCCTTTCTTCTCTATAAGTATTACAAAATTCATAACTTATTCCCAAAGTTTTTTTTCTAAGTGTAAGTCTGTAACTTTTCAACATATTTTTGAAAACGTTATTGGCCTTACAAATAAAAATAAACTAATATTTCTTCATACCACGGTTATACTAGTATTGTAGTTAGAACTTAGAACATACTTAGAACAAATTATGAATAGCTAAGGTACGTATGTATGTTTTCGAACAAATAAACTCTCCACAACTTCGTTGCAACTACACCATATTTTAGCTGCACCGAACAGCAATGTTGTGATGTGAATGTGAATGTGAACAGCAAATCACAATTTTTGATGAGAAATTTGTCAATTTGTGTCAGTTTGGCATTGCAATAACATTTCGATCGCCTCTGCGGTCTTGTAGTCCGGCGTCGGATTTGACTTCTTGAGGTACCGCGTGCGATCCCGGGTCAGGCAATAAAAAAAATAGAAAACGTGTTTTTTTTTTTCAATTTTCTTATAAAAGTAACCCTATAAAAATGCCCAGGATTGGACATGTGCCCGGTCCACGATAGGGCAAGCTTATAGGATACGTAAGATAGGCTTGCCACTTGTCACATTATGGAACAAAGTGTCTTCAGCTAGTCGTGTGTTCCCTGGTTTTGCCTCTGCTTCTCTCTGAGGAGATATGGGCATGAAGACATATTAAAGTTGTTGTTTAGTTACAGCAACTTTTAAAATGATAGTTTTTGTTTTCTTAATGTTACATAATCGGTTTATGGCTTCATTATTTTTTTTATTCTGTTCTACTTTCTTGTGTCCATCAAAATCATTTTAATATTGGAAATATTATGTTAAATCCAAAGAAAATGATTTAATTAACAATTTTCCGCCAAAACTTCAATTTAAATTATTTCCTTCGGATTCAAGTATGGATTTCTGCAAAAGTACCGCCTTCTTCTATCAATTTCATT
This sequence comes from Calephelis virginiensis, assembly GCA_002245475.1. Classification (NCBI taxonomy): domain Eukaryota; kingdom Metazoa; phylum Arthropoda; class Insecta; order Lepidoptera; family Riodinidae; genus Calephelis; species Calephelis virginiensis. The sequence goes on along the minus strand of NJDC01005781.1, from coordinate 8,439 downwards.
ATATTAAATTTTAGCTGAGCTTTTGTCATGAATAGGTATTGATTACGTTCGGTAAGTTACTTGTTGAAATCTAAGACACTTTTGGTCTAAAACTGTGTTTCTTTTAGTAATCAATAGAGGCGCTGTTCAAAGTTTGTATACAAATAATTTACAGAGACTGTAGCGAATACAGTAATCTTGACAAGCCATAAACTCATGGTAAGGGCTCTGAAGTAAAATGAAAAAAAAAACGCAGCGACGTCAAAGGTAGTCTTTTTAAATTGTTATAGATATTTGGCACTTAAACTAGGGTGAGAGTTGGTACAAGCCTTGTGTGGACAGTTACATTGAGGCTATACAAGGTATTCCCAGTTTATTAGTAGAGAATTTGCTTAGTCTTAGTTTAATCCTAGTATAACATTTCATGACGTGTTTAAGGCCGTCTAAAATATTAAATTTTTTTTTTGCGATTTTTTTTTGTGTACCTTATGTCAATAAGAGGAATAGAAACAATATTGCAGTGCATGCTCCTCTTTCTCACAGAATTAGCTATCCTCTCATAGATTAATGTACACAATAACCGCCCCAAGCGTTGGACTTGCCTTTGAATTGATATAAAAAATGTGCCAATTTAAGTTCTGTTGTTCAATGATTTTAGAAGTTACAAAAAGAAGAAAAAGAAATGCTTGTGATTAATTATTTTTCTCATTCCAATCTCTCTACTTGTTACCACTATTTATATGCTTTGAGTAATAAATCAACTTATATTGTGATATACCATATTTTGCAAACTAGATTTATAAGAAAAAAGACAAGCCAGCTGAGTTTTTCTTCTCAGTGAGTGATAGCGTTCCGATCTGGTGGCAGGTTTTAGATTTTTACAAAATAAATATATTCTTATTTTTAGTCTTCACAATGGACCTATATTTTCTATTGCCTCGTTTCAGATATATTTTTTATTTTTAGAATCTGAGCTCTTTAAATACAAAAGGAGATAATTCTACTTATTTGTTTATTTTTACGGGTTCTAAAGCGAAAGGATAAAAATGAAATTAAACATGTCTACCTGCATTTTTTTAAATGGCTGTTGTTTGTTAACCTCGAGGTGTTTACAACTTTACCGGACTATATGGGCAAGCAGGGTTCTCAGCCCTAAACATTATTTAAATGGGTTGGACTGTTTAACACCAGAAAGGGAGGCCGAAATCACTATCACCAAGTCGAGAGTGCTGCGTTCTGATTACGGGGTGGGTTGTTTGGAGGGGTTGAGTCACAATATCTGGCGACGGACAGAAAAGAGTTGGACGATGTAACATAATGTCTCATGGTTACTTTTTTTCGGATCGGGAAAGAGGCCCGCATTGTCATCCGTTATCGGGTTAGCGGACGGATGTGTATATGTTCAGGCTTATGCTAAGCGGCCGGAGTTACCTTAAATGAAAATAATTTGTTTGTTGGAATCTAACTCATGTTTAAACTACTAAACAGTACATGGGGATTTTTAAGTACCGGTTCCCTAAAATGAAGGACACTACATTTTAATATTGATAGTAAGGGAGTAAGAATTTGGTCAAAGCCAAGCTTCGAACTTTAAGCTTAGTGAACCTTAAGTTTGTTATTGGTAAGGAAAACATTAAATGGACTTGGAAGAAATAGTGAATAAAATATACAGTAAAGCGATTCACTTTCTAATGAAAAACGCATTTCTTGTACTTTTATTATGACAATATTTGAACAAACAGTCTGTGGACTGAGCGACAATAAAAATAAGAAGAATTTTACGTATTACAAGTTCAGTAACATCTAAAAACATTTTCATATTCAGGGTCCATTCTCACTATCGAAAGGCAACGCTAGACGTAGTGCAGTCCGATGCATGTGTCTCTTAGTTATGGGTCAAACGCCTAGATTAAAATAAGGCCAGTCATTTTTCAATATCAGTATGCAATTTTAATGATTACAATAATTGTGGGTGTTTATATGCGATATGTACTACTTATCATTAAGAAATCCGTCTGTTCATAGAAGACGAAAATTTAAACGCAATAAAACTGCAAGGAACCGACTTTGATTGCAATAAGTAGGTATCTAAGTTATTTAGGTATTCAAAAATTAAGTATTCTCGATTTTCCTGGGATTTTATTATCAGATCCAGACTTGGTAGCAACGGGACGATTTTGAAAGTACGTATGACTAAGAAATTCATTAAAATATAGTTTTGTCTACGATTAAAACACAATCCTTGTAGATATGAAGGGTTATAATGGAATTTTATAACGTGAATGTATCTTCATTTCAAGAAAGTCAGGCACTGACGCTCTAACTGAAGTTAGGTCGTCGAACCAAAGAAAGGCACCGATCGACGAGCTCTCGCAAAACTCAATAAGGTGTCGGGGAAATGTACTGTCTGTTTTAACTATTTCGTTTTAAGATTTGGCAAAATTGCCTCAAAACAAGTTTAAGTTTTTAAGAAAATGTATAGGCAAGCTTTTATTTTTAGAGGTTATGTTAAAAAGTGGGCTTAAAAAGTAGGTACGTGTCATGACTTATAAAATGGGCCCTAACACAATGAGATAACGCCAGGTATTTTTATCATCTTTTTATTGCTGAAGACTGACTTCGCTATCGTATCGGCTCAGTTACATCCAAACGTTGTATAGTAACTAAATTTACTTGTGTGTCAAACATAAACTATCAAACATCAGATCAATGGACCACCCATTGAAGGTACTTTTGGTTTTCGGTGATTCCCTGGTGGTAAACAACTCATTTAGAATTTAACAAACGTAGAAATAAATTAGTTAAGTACGACAAAACTTTGTAAGAAAACGCAAGTCGTCGTTACTCGCATCGATGAGGGAATGCCCTAGATATCGGAAACTGCGTTGTCCTCATAAACTGTCGCGAGGAAAGTTCCCTTCTTTTCGGCGACAGATGTTTAGTTATTACGACGATATTTCTTTATGACGTCATTTAAATAAAGATCCACTCAAAGCCTAAAATGGTTGTAGACATTGTTGGAACTTTATCGACATTTGCTTAAAAAATATACACAAACTTCGTTGTTTCTTGTTTTACTTGGTAGAAGTGCAGAAAGCTTGCCTAATGGCTATATTTTAAATGGAATATCTAATCCACAAATTAGTTAGGTTTCTTGATATCAACTTCAAACCGCAAATGTGAAGTTGAAAGCGGTTTCAAATTCATTACCACGTCACGGTTCAATAATATTTTTAATATGGGTAAGTCATGATTCCGAGGTGGTCTCTTATTAATGTTACCTTATGCTTGTGTTTGAATTGTTATTTAACTTAATAACAGCCAATCTGGTATGTAACTTTTATTTATTTAATTTAATAAAACGATTGCTAGACTGTCTTTTCTGGGTAAGATATCCTATAAAGATTGTCAACCGGTATTTTACACGTCTTGATTAAGGTCCAAAACACTTTCTTATCAATAACAAAATAAGAACACCATAAAATGGCACGTAGTGTCTATAGATTGGAATGTGAGAAATGCAAGGCTGAGGATGGTGGACAAATTGGAAAGTCATTTTCAATACTTATTCTCTAATTCTTATTAGATAACACATAAGAACCTTTTTCGGACATACATTATTGTTTACTTTGAAATTAATAAAAGAAAAAATAACCTACAACTATTAAATGATCAAATGGACCTTAACACATTCCCTTTATTGAATATTTTTTAGTTATTTAATCTAATAAGTCATATAATTTTGTCTAAATTAAATTGATAATGCTTTCGTCGTATTATTTTTGTGGTTGTATTGACTGCATATTGCTTATATGTTGACATTCCCTTTACTGTTTAATTTAGTTTATTTTTGTATTGATAATTTTTCTTATATAATAATTTAATGTTGATATAATAATTTTACTTTAAATAATTAATTATACAATTAGGTAGGGGAAAGGTATTCAAAATGATCCTCCTAAGGGAGAATGACAACAGTGCCTAAAGTATTCGAGTTACAATAAATTTGTAAAAAGCTTTTGATATGCCATATAAGTTCATATATTGTCTTATCAGTGCTTCCGGTAAGTTTCATATTTCCGGTTTTATTAAAGGACTTCCAAAACTTTACTAAATGATCATTTTGTACACCGGGTTGGGTAAAATGATCCCTGGGGTAGGGTTACAATGATCCCGGGTTCATTTCGCCCCCCAGAATAAAAAAGTGAAAAGTAATGCTTTCAATTAGTTTTATAATTTTTTAGACATACAATTAACATTGTGGCCACGTGCCACCTATTTATCTATAACAAATGTCTATAATTGGGCAGATGTTTTGAGATCAATATCAAAAAAAAGTAAATCTAATGACGAATTTGAGGCTATAATAGATCCAATCTCTTGGGGGTTTGTAGAATTGTGGGCAGCATTGGGTCTTCCTGAACCTGATTATATTCACGTGAGGATAATGTTGGTGTTTTATCCAAATTTATAATTTGTATGGAAGGTGTCTGGCAATCATAGGGAAGTAATGTATCTGTCGTATTTATATGATTATTTATTTCCGATGTAGGTACTTGACGAGTAGGAATAACAATGAATTATCCAAAATAGGTTGTGGCATAACCGAGTTTTCGAACAGATCATCCGCTTCAGTATCAGTAGTTTCTTCAGCCTCATTGTCCATAGAAGTGAAAATATCCTGATTCAAAGGGTAAATTCCACATTTAAAAAAGGCATCAATTGCGTTTAAAGGCAAGTGCTGTTCTAAAGTAAGCTCCTGCAAAAATGTTTGTTGTTTATGTTATTAGTTTATCGAAAACTTACGGAAATACATAAGGGGTAAAATGATCCCTGGGATCATTTTGTACTTACTAAAGGGGATCAATTGACCCCAAAAGCAAAATTTTAAAAACTTGTAAAAAATAACTTAAAATTATTTCCCTATCGAAATCAAATCATTCTTAAACTAAAGTTAATTATCCGTAAAAATCGAGAGTAAAACATTTTTCCACCAACATGCAACATAATTTCAAGAATACAACATTATTTTGGCTCTTACCTTAGATTCAGCACACCAAATTTCTTTTTTTTTACATAAACCGCCGGAAAAGCTTCACACCGCCACGACACTTTCCTGGAGTGTTATGCCCGATGCGGGGAACATGTTAGGATATCAATTTAGTAGATATCACTAGTAGTTTACTCAAATCGATGGGGAATCATTTTACCTCGAGGGATCATTTTGGACACCTTTCCCCTACTTATGTTTTTTTGTGACACGGATATTTAACTTAATATTAATTTTTTTATTATTTTGACATGGACATTCATTATTTTCTTTTTTTAATTAACTGACTATAGCATAAATAATTAAGTTTTACGTATGTATAAAGTAGCAAATTTTAAAGAAAAATTTGATTATTTGTTTGTTTGCATTGAATAGACTCCGAAACTACAGTTGACTTTACATTAACAATTCTTTTACAATTAGAAGCCAACATTATTCCTGATGTACATAGATGATGTTACTTCTAAGAAAATTAGACTTTTTGCTACCCTTGCGAAGCCGGGACGGTGAGTTAGTACCTACTGATAGTATAAAAGTATGTACTTTTATTTATGCAGTAAAATACAGTATTTTTTTATTGTGCTATCGAACAAAATCATATTTTAAGCACTTTGTTTAATTTCATACGTACATTTGCACGAGCGCCCAGCGCCGTTTTCATGACGTTAAATGATTTACTTTTCTAATGAAAAGTAAATGTATATGCTAACGAATGTCCTTTTCATATGAATAATATATCTACTAGCTGTGTAGATCTTATAATATACTAGCTATAATATACTAGATATGACATTGCCCGCGTGGTTATGAGTCTCATAGGGACATTTCAGGATAAAAACTATCGTATGTGTTAATTCAATTTACCTCCCATGTGTGTTCCCAATTACAAGAAAATCGGTTCAGCAGTTTTTGTGTGAAGGAGTACGTACAAACAAACAAATATGTAAACTTTCGCATTTATGATAGTATGATGATATTATGATGAATATATGTATGTCATCGTAAGTTCCGAAAATAATTGGAACACGTTGTTCAAATTTAGCTTTTCAAGAACAGTGTCATGTTGTTCTCTGGAAATGCAGTTACGTTAAGTAAAGGTAGAGCACGAGTAGGTGAGTTATACACCGTCGCATTTCATGTCCTAATTACATTACATTGTTCTGTATAGTGTACATACCGCCGGCAAGCTCTAGGAATTAGAAACAAGACCAATCGGTCTCATGGTATTTAGGCTACTGCCTCACGTTATTAATAATAATTAACGCGTTGTGTAATTAATATCCACACTCGACTATTGTTTTGGTAAGTTTGTGTATAAATTAAATTTTGATGGGTTCTTTGTTGAACAGATTTTCGGTAAAGAATATAAATGGTTGCTCGCAAGAACTGTTTTTTGTTGTGTGATGTACTTTGAGTTGAGTGTCTAAACTCCTATTTAGATCCCAGAACTTTACTTAATCCCGGAAGTATTTTTTCTAAAAGGGATTCCGTTTAGCAAAATAAAAGCTTGTTCTACCTACTGTAATGGATTTCCGCAAAGTAACGCCTGATTCAATAAAATATACGAAAACAAACCTCATTTTAAAATAAATAAGATGTAGGTAGGTACTCTTCTACGAGATAGATGTGAATTATTAAATTAAAGTAAGATCTTGACAGAAAAAATCTAAAAAAACCGTAACAACTTATTGCTTCCATGTTTTTAGTCTTAATTAAATACTCGTAATTGGGGGTCATTGGCCAGAAGCGTGCACGTCGAGATCCCTGCCAGTCCATTGGACTCCAATTCTGGCCCGAAAAAGTGCCGCAGAGCGGGTTAGGGCGTTCCCCGGAGACGACACGTACCGATCCGCCCTCGTCAGTACCAAAAGAGGCAGATGCGGCGATGGGGGCCGCCACCCATCACGCCAGGCCCGTACAGGCGAATCAAGGAGTGGAGAGTGTCAAATAGGCACGTGGAATGTTATAGGGGGAATGGAAGCGAAGATGAATGAATTGATTGATGTAATGAATGAGAGATACCTGGATTTACTGTGTGTAACGGAGACTAAGCGAAAAGGTAGTGATACTTTTGATCTCCCCGGTGGCAGGTTGGCTCTTTGGTCTGGAGTATCATAGAGCGATCACGCCAGCGCTGGGGTAGGTATCATTTTATCGTCTCGCTTAGCCTCAGGCCTGAAAAAGTATGGTTTGATTGGTCCAAGACTGCTCTGGGTCCGTATTAAACTAGGAGTCACGCGAGTTTTTGTGATAGCAACCTATGCTCCGGTCAACTCGTTGGCAACTCATGACCTGGAAAAGTTTTGGGACTCTGTAAGGGATGTTCTGGATATGGTTGAAAGAAATGAAAAAGTGACTATGTGTGCTGACTTGAATGGTTGGGTGGGGAAACGACGGGACGGTTACGAGGCCGTTCTTGGACCCTATGGTGATAAGAGAGTGAATGATGCTGGTAAGCATATTGTAGATTTATGTGTGGAAAAAAATCTTCTCGTGTCTAACACAATGTTGCAGCATAAGGACATACATACGTATACATGGAGAAGGAATGATCAAATGAGTATGATACATTTGATTTTGGTTGATAGTCGCCTCCGGAAGTGTTTAATGGACACGAGAGCCTTTAGAGGCCCAACTCTTAACACGGACAACTACTTGGTTATTAGCCGGTTTAGGGGTCTGGTTAATAAGTGGAGGCACTGGTGAGTACGTATTCCATTTGGAGGGCTTGAAAGGATTAGGAGTGAAAAGTTGCAAGATCCGAGTGTAGGAAGCATGTATGAGAGTCAAGTCCAAGACAGGCTGAATAGTGTGTGCCTACCGGACTTCGACGTGGATGACTGTTGGAATGTTTTGAAAGATAGTATGGTTGATGTTGTGAAAGAGGTATGTGGGAGTGCAAAGATGCACAAGTCTATGAATGGTGAGGCTTGGTGGGATGAGGAGGTAAAAGCCTCAGTTGAAAGAAAGAAGAAAGCTTGGCTAGATTGACGACAACGACAAGATTTGAGGAAAGAAATGTACCGTTGTTGCAAAAATATCACCAAACACTTAGTGAAAGAGAAGCGTGAAAGGGAAAGTATGAAACTAGAAGAGAGGTTGGATAACAACTTCAAGATGAACACCAAACTCTATTGGAGAGAGGTGAAGAATACTCGGAGTTGTTCGTCTGCCTCCAGAATGAATAGAATTAAGTCTAAGAGTGGTGATATTCTAACAAGCACGCATGACGTGTTAAAACGGTGGAGTGAATTTTATGGAGATAAGTATGAATGTGCCGAAGATGCTGCCGCTGGGTCCGAGTACTCATATGACTCGGACATAGCGGAGGCATCTGACAGCATTATGATGGAGGAAGTTAAATGGGCGATAAGAAGTATGAAATATGGTAAGGCTGCGGGAGTAGATAT
>NJDC01005779.1:40686-56681 GCA_002245475.1 Calephelis virginiensis | reverse complement strand
GAGATAGAATAGACCCTGAGGAACAACAAAGGCTACTTTTTATTCCAAAAAGTAGGGAATAATGGGTAAAAAGGGGGGATGAATGTTCATATGGAAATTCGTCATTTTTAAAGCTGTAACAGTGAAACTTTGTATTTAGACACTTTATGATAAACGAAATAACATAAGCTACTTTTTATCGCAAAAAATGGGGAGAATGGTTAAAAAGAGGGGATGACTGTTCATATGTGAATTCGTCATTTTTGAAGCTGTAACAGTTAAACTTTGTATTTGGACACTTTATGATAAACGAAAGAACATAGGCTACTTTTTATCACTAAAAAATAAGGGAGAATGGGTAAAAAGAGGTGATGAATGTTCGTATGGAAAATCGATATTTTTTGAAGATATAAGAGTGTAACTTTGTATTCATACACTTTATTAGGAATGAAAGAACATAGGCTACTTTTTATAGCGATAATTTAATCAAAAGTATACTTATCAACCCTATCATAAAAGAATATAAACATGGAAACGTGCAAAACGTCACCGCAACATGGAAACGTCACCGCTAAATGTGTTTAGACGAATTAATTTTCCAGACTTTTCTCTTAATAAAATGAACCGAAACTCGCCTTTTATGACTAAGTTGGTATGAAAGTAGTTCGTCTATATTTTTTGTAAGAGCTCGGAACCACAATCTATGCTATCTATTCTAATATTAAAAAGCTGAGGAGTTTGTTTGTTTGTTTGCTTGAACTTTCAGTGTTAGAAAGTCCATTTATTGAAGAAGGCTATATTCTATACCTACATCATCACGCTAAGATCAATAGGATCGGAGCACCAATGATAAATGTTGTAAAATCGGGGGATTTTTTCCTACTAAGAGCGTGCGCTGCGTTCACGGTGATAGTTTCGTAAAAATCATGTATGAAAGAATTGTTCCCCTTTAAAATTCCTAAAAAAAGTCCGCGACAGCACATTTCTATCTCTTCAGGTTAGCTCACTATAAACTTTTTTTATGCTAACCAAATTTGTTTCAAAATATTTCATTATTTGCGAAGGTTATTTTACAAACACGATGTTAATCCTTATCCGAAAAAATAAGTCATTCATCACAAATGTTTAATTTAAAACAAAATTGCATTTCACGTCACAAAATTTAAATGATTATCTTAGGAGATGTCGCAGTTTTAAAATAACACTATCAAATAGAATATAATCACTACTTTAACACTATAGTTTAAAGACTGCGCGACATAGACGCGTGGTATGCGCGTGGTTGACTCCTTATGGAACGGTTGTGCTCAGTGCACTACTTTCTAAATTTATTCTTTCCAGAACATCATCGTGTAATACTTTTTAGATGATATTTAAATAGACGTAGATTAAAGTTTAAAAAAGGACGTAGACCGTTTTTCATCTTAAAATTTCAACGGGTAGCGTTGGAGAGTAAAATATTAAATAAATATACTACGCGGGCGAAGCCGCGGGTAGCAGCTAGTATGAAATAAAAATAACTAAGTTAATAAAAACCGACTTCAAAACTGAAAAGTAAATAATAATAAAGATTTACTATGTACTACCTATTAGTTATATTATACGGCCATTTACTGACATGTTTGAAGTCGGTGCCAAGCCAATCGTAAAGGAAAGGGTTTATATTATTATAGTATATCCTCGCCTCTCTCTCCGTATGTGTTTGTGTGTATATGTGTGTTAGTATGTGTATATTATGTTGTTATATATATTTCAAATTCAAAATAGCTTTTATTACGTAGATCTATACAAAGATTCTTGTAACGCGTCTATATAATTCTAAAAACTACCACTGGATCGGAACGCGGCCACTCACTGAGAAGATCCGGCGAAAGAAACTCAGACTCGGGCTTGTCTTTTTTCTTATAAATCTAATTTACAAAAATTTATTACATTTACAAATAATTTGCAGATATTGGCATGAGGAGCAATTAATCCCAAGCATTTCTGTCTTCTAAATATTCTGAAATCTTATAATAACCCTTACCATACAACTTTATCTTAATACATTTTTTAAATGGTAAGTCTTTAATATGCTCGGGAAGTTTATTGTAAAAACGTATACATTGGCCCATGAAAGAATAACTGATTCTGTGGAGACGAGACTTATGCACAACAAGATTGTTTTTATTCCTTGTGTTTACAGCATGTACATCACAATTTTTCTTAAACAAATTTATATTTTTATAGACATATATCAAGTTTTCAAAAATATATTGAGAAGTCGAATATATAAATATATATTTATATATTGCTTTGTCGGCAGTTCATTAAAACTTTTTAACTTTAGATTATTGTATGTAACAGGTCAGCACACATGCATAAGGCTCTCCTGATAGTAAGAAACAACAGTTACCTATAAAAACCATAGATGTTACAGGTGCGTCGCTGACCTGCGGCCGGGATATTAGGCCTATCGTGCAAGTCTAGCGAATACCTTACCCTCCGGGCCTTCGCCAAATGACAGTCACTATGGCGGCAGGTATTTGTACCTGGCGGTACAAATACCTCGGATCCCAAAAGAGCAGGTTGCACGGAGCTCTACCACCAGTGGTCTTTTTAGTTATGACCTATATTTTAACCAATGTTCGCCTCTTACGAGCTGCCTGGGAGCGAGACAAAGAGTCTATTCTACTCAGCAGAAAGAAAGCAAAAAAATATTTATTTGCGGAATATGTGTGTAAATGAGATGTTACAAAAATGTTTAAGTATATCAACATATTCTACCATATTTTGGTGTGCATATATTTTAATATTAATAAAATAAATATTATTTCATTATATACACTTTAACTTTTAAGCCAATTATTTATATTTATAACTAGTTTATTTTTTTGAAAAATGAAATTTATTCATTTGCTGAAAATGTGTGTTAAAAGCTTTACAAAAGATATTTGTTAATACCAACATATTCTACCATGTTGTGGTGTGCAAATATCTTTTTTTTTTTGGAATGGCTACTGTTGTGTACGTCTATAGACTTTAACAACGTCACCGGGCTAGTGGGCGAGCAGAGTCCTCAGCCAGAGATTGAATTTTGGGTGGGGCCTGGGATCCCCCTCCCTAAGGGCGTCTCCTGTGAGACCGTACCTCGGCTTAGGGTGGAATCTTGGTTTGTTTCGGTAGAGGATATCATGGCTGTGTCCGCCCAAGGCGGAACACGGGTCTTCGCCGCCCCCGGCGGCGGCGGTGTCGCGAGTTTGTATGTGTGTGTGTGTAGTGATGTATGTGGCGTTTGCCTCGGTGATAGGGTCATCTGGGTCTAGGATCACGTGACGGGGCCTGCGGCGAAGCGGAGGTGGGTCCGTCTCGGGGACATAATCGTTGGCTGCTGCCATCAGAGGGTTTGGGTGATTTTCTAACTTAGAAAAAGATGTTTGGGAGAGTTCTTGAAAGTGCTTCGCTAGGCTAGGCAATTCCAAGTCAAATATCTTTAAAATATACAAATTTATTATTAAGATTTATCGCCTCTGTGGTCTAGCGGTCCGGGTGTTGGACTTGACTGCATGAGGTCCCGGGTTCGAATTCCGGGTCGGCCAACAAAAAGAAAATCGGATTTTTCCAATTTTCGAATTAAAAAAAAAATTTTGGTCGGGATTGGAAATGTGCCCGATTCGCGATAGGCTTGCCATCTATCACATTGTGGGACTTAGTGTCTTCGGCTAGTCGTAGGTGCCTTGGTTGTACCTCTGCCTACCTCTTCGGGGATGTGGGCGTGAAGATACTTTACTTTTAAGATTTATAACATATTATGTTTTAATATTTAAACAAAATTTAAAAATATAATTAGGTTTAACCCTAACTACCATAAGCTACCACCGAACCGACCAATCAACAAGAGGAAACACATACACTTGAATTTAAAACCTTCTCTTTCTTGGAATCGGTTAAAAAATAACAAAATAGCATAAGCATGAAATAAAATACCAGTAACAGCATACTATCAGAGAATAGCCTGTGGATATTTATCAACAAAAGGTATTATGTTACACTATGATTCACCCGGTTAAGTCCCTGGGGTTTTGGCGTTTTTCCTTATGAAATTACTGTGTTATGATTATTAATAAACTAGCAGACCCGTCGAACTTCGTATCGCTTGACATTTTACCTACTAACAGTTGAAAAAAATTCAAAGTATTGTTTTTCCAATTTTCCTTGCAATTTTTCCGGTCTTTCTTTTTATAAGATACTTCTTCTGACAATCACTCATAAAAAAAAAGAATAAGCTAATTGGTTTATCCATTCAAGCGTGATGAGATGACCATGAATGCAAAATAATTTTTATATGTATAGACAATTTAAACTGGGATGGGATGGGTACTCAGAATTGTGTATCTATAGGACATAACTACCCGCGTTAACGGGTTAGAAAGGAATTAAAAATTTCGCCACGGGACTTGAAACCTCAGTAGCTCAATTGGTTAGAGCATTCGTCGGCTTGAGACGAAAGGTTACAGGTTCAAATCCTGTCTGGGGCGAAATTTTTTATTTCTTTAAAAAATTATAGAAATCTATCCCAAGCACAGGGCAAGTGCTAAAATAAAAATATGTATAGACAATATTATAGATGAATGCCTAAATCACTAAATAGTATAAAACAAAGTCGCTTCCTCTGTCCCTATGTCACTTTGTATGCTTAAATCTTTAAAACTACGCAACGAATTTTGATGCGGTTTTCATTTATAGATAAAGCGATTGAAGAGGAAAGTTTATATGTACATTTCATAACCGTGTGAAGCCGGGGCGGCCCGTTAGTTTCTAATCAAAACAACGCTGCCCGGGATTTGATGTATCCGACTAGGGATAGGTAGGTCTATCACATTTTCGGGCTAAGCAACTTCGGATACTGTTGGATGTCCTGATTGTATCTCTATCTGCCCTTTCGGAAAAACGGCCAAGTTACATGCATGCTCTTTACGTACAAAAACGTATTATAATATGATAAGAATTATGTCTGCACATTGATGAAATGTTGGATAATAATATTTTTTTATAACCAACAACAAAATCTATCCGTAATATGAGTAGCTAAGAACCAACTCGATAACATTAGCTTTCAAACAAAAATCACATCACATCGAAATCGGTCCATTCGTTTAGGAGTTAGAACGCCACACGTACACATGCAGACGCACACATCCACGCGCGAGCAGATGCATACACACACAGACGCAGATGCACTCACAACATTGAAGCTCGACTTACAGACTGACGAAATTGGAAAAATAGGCGTAGAAATCACTCCATGGTAGATATCACCGTGATTTAAGCTACTTTATGCAGACAAAAGTGCGTAAACTGTTGAAGTGTGTCGCAGATGTAACAATGGATCAGAAACGCACGCACGCACGTACGCACGCACGCACGCACGCACGCACGCAAGCACGCACGCACGCACGCACGCACACACACACACACACACACGCACACACACACACACACACACACTAGCATATTGAATTGACTTTCATAAAAACTTGACAAAACTAGAGTTTTTAAAATTGGTTAATCTATCTATTACATTGCTTTATTTTATTTAAAAAAATGTAAGAGAAGGCATTGAAAATTTCGTCACAGGTTTGAATCCTCAGTAGCTCAAATGGTTAGAGAATTCATCGGCTCCAGACGAAAGGGTACAGGTTCAAATCCTGTCTGAGTCATTATTTGTTCTTTCTTTGAAATTTGTAGAAATTCAACCCAAATACAGAGCGAGTGCTTAAATACAAAATATGATTTGACATATCCGGACTAATCTGGCATATCTAAGATGGAACATCATCTAGTTTGGTTTCGTTGCATTTGTAAAAGACAGCATGCATCTAAAATAAGTTTAGTTTGTGAACAGAAGAATCACCCCCATTAGATATACTTGCATTTTCATTAAAACAACCTCTAAACATGTTTTTCAACTTTTGGCTCAATGGGTTAAGGTTCAATATCGAGCCACAAGATTTGTCGGACACTAACAAACAAATCAACTTAAATGAAAAATAATAGGTGTAAATTATATGATGTCAGAAGTACTTGGACTGCAATGTTTCAAGCTGTTTCAATACTCTTTATGTATTACATTAACTCCGCTAACTTATAGTTGCATGCAATTCACAAAATATGTTTATTTTATCTATACGTTTGATTGTCCTCACAGAAAAGGGTTTTAATATAAAGAATCTCTTTATATGGTTTACTTCTAAAGCTATAGCTGTACCTGTTTAAATTGGTAAATAAAAGTTGTGAAGCAAAAACTGTTGAAACTTCTCCAGTTGTAGAAGCAGAGGTCAGTCACAATACAAAATCTATATACATATATAAAAATCAACTTGCCACTTTTCATTGTAATTCTATAACTCAAGAACAGGCTCATTTGCTAAACCACCCAAACCAAATGTTTAGGCTCTGTTCGGACTGTTTAGTAGATGGTTTATGTGAAGTTTTCATGAAATTGGTTGAGCGGTTCTTCATTTATCACATTGTTTGTAACAAATGAATTCAATAAATGGCAGATCATTTTGTTAATGGATATTTTTCAAATTGAAACTTTTTTCTTTTTTTTTTTGTTAAGTCATTTCAGTTTAAATTACAAACTATAAAGTGATAAGTACTACGTAGTCTAAGTATGTAGTTTAAATGTAGCAAAACACATACTGGGCTGCTAGTTAGGTATATCAAAAAATTTCATTTTCCTTTTAAGAATTGGTTAACTTTTTTTTGTTAGAGGTCAGTGAACAGGGCTTCCTGATAGTAAAACACAACTGTGGCCTATAGACATCATAAACGTTACAGGTGCGTTGCTGTCATGAGATAAGAATGGAAGGCCTATCTACCAGTGAGCCTACCCTCCAGAACAGAACATAAAAAGTAACTATGTTGGCTGGAATAGCTAAGGTGGTGGATCCCTGATCAGGCAAGTTGCTGCAGAGCACTTTGCCACAAGTGGTCTTGTTGGAAATTACCTATATTTTAACATGTGCTTGCCTCTTACAAGCTGTCGGGCAGAAGGAAAGATGGTCTATTTTACTCTGCAGACCTGGGCTAACACTGGGAAATGATAATTTAATGTTACTGTAATTCTAAAATTTTCAAATTTGCTTTACATCATTTTCCATCATTAACAATTTCTTTCTAAAGTGTAATGAACTTTAACATATTTATAATTACCAAAAAAGTTTACTTACAGATTATTGTCTTCATCTCGTTTTAAAACTGAACTGTAATCTATAAAGGTTTGATGAAGAATTAATCTTTTTTGGTCTTCTTCTTTTAAGTCTTTTAAAATATCTGGTGTTGCTATATGGAAGATGTCCTCATATTTCCTGTTTATAGTTAAGAATGTACCATCAAACAATTTTATAGTCATTGCCTGTTCGCTGTATATATGTTTATTAATATTATCCATTATTAGTGGACATTCATATAATACTGAATCTGGAATATTATCGCTGAAAGATGACAAAGCACCGAAACTACCATCTGAAATGTTACTGTCATCATCAATATTTTTTAAATCCGGTAAAATACTTTTGCCATTATCCTCACCTGGTTTCGAAACAATTTCTTTCTTATTTACTTGCTGTTCTTGGAAACCAGTTGCACATGGTTGATAAGCATATATCTTAACTTCTTTAGAAGGGTATATCTTAAGATCTTTAGGATCAATAACCACTTTTTTTATAACTTTCCTAGGTTTATCATCTCTCACGACGTAAGGCCTAGCAAAGCTACGCTTAATTTTACCTCTTTGTTTCCTTTCCTTCATAATTAATAACATACTAGATTCTTCTGTCTGACATTCTGCGTTTTTAGTTTCATTATTTTTAATTGTCTTGGTAGTTTCAGTATTTTTATTAATCTGTTCACTATTTATAGGTGTTGCAGATTTTCCAGTTATCAGACTATTTACTGTGCTTACATCATCTGCAGTAAGAAGGGCTAAGATTCCTCGAATACGCAGTTCCTGATTTATAACTGAGCAAAGAGCAGCAAAAACTGTATCATAATTTTTCTGACCAATAACATTTGTTACTGCACTGGATGTTGCTATTACCCTACCTGAGTTGTGATTGTAGGCTGCTACTGTCACACTACTGCCTTTTTTAAGGTCTAATAAGTTTGATAGCTTCAAATTCGGGTAATTCCCTCTCAGAAAATCATTTTCAGTGGATTCATAAATAACATCCTCTTTATATACAATTTTATTGGGACTAGATAATAATGTACTAGTATGTTTACTACTTATTATATCTTTCTTCTTTAGAATTAAAGGGTACCTTCTACTATTTACACTTGAAGTATTAGGTACATTTATTGTTGTATTAGTTTCCATTTTATCAATTGTCAATTATAATTACCTACATTATAATTTATTTCCTGAACATACATACATTAACTCCCAATATGGTTATTGCCGTAAAAACAAATGAATTCATACAAAACAATTTTTAAATTGTTGTTATCATTACAAATTTATCACTTTCTTCGCTTTTGAAAATCTAAACAAAACTTTGCTCTGGGTATCCCCTGTCATTTTTATAAGACAAGCCAATATACTAGGTAAAAGTCGCCAAACACAAGCAGTGTTGCCAACCCCAGTGAATAGAAAAGCAGCAGATCAATCTTAAGAAAGCAGTAGAAAACAGTAAAACTACATTTTCAAAACATTAAATCTACTGTCTCAAAAACCTTTCAATTGGGACATAGAATTAGTTATATACTTAGATGTATAGTTAATGAAACTACTGCAGCACTACCAGTACTACTTCTTTAATTAACACATTTTTGATGTGAAACATCTACAGGCGCAATCAAATCTATAAAACAGATTTCTGGCGTGGCGACGCCACGTTATATCGACTGTGCGATTCTCTCCTATCTTAATATTTTATTTTATCATTATGACATATTTAGTTCATATCACAATCTGTTATTTTTTGCATATTACTTTTACAAAATAATGTCGATGTTTCACATCTGCCAAGCGTCCCGTGACGGTTCTCCTTTTATTTTATAAAGTACATTACTGAAAAAAAAACAATTACATGTTATTATTATTTATTAAATATAGGTATTCAACGTTGCAAACATTATTTATTAAAAATAGGTAATCAAAATTACAAACATTATTCATTAAAAGTAGGTACTCAAAATTACAAACATTATTCATTGTTGTGTATTGCTCTATACTTAATATTTTCTGTTTCATTGTTTTTGTTAAAATCGTACATCCTTGAATTAAAATTTTTCATATGCTTTTCAGTAGCATTCGTAACGTTCGTTTATTTCGAATTTTGTACGTAAAATGCCTTTGATCGGCAATTACCGTATATTAAGGAAATTGCCGTATCAATAACAGCACTGGCGTAAAAAAACAGTAGAAAATCGTACTAAAACAGAAAACACTGTTGTCACGTTAA
Organism: Calephelis virginiensis; assembly: GCA_002245475.1. NCBI lineage: Eukaryota > Metazoa > Arthropoda > Insecta > Lepidoptera > Riodinidae > Calephelis > Calephelis virginiensis. The sequence goes on along the minus strand of NJDC01005779.1, from coordinate 47,253 downwards.
AAACAGTAAATCTACTATTAAAACAGGAGGGTTGGTAACACTGAGCACAAGAAACATAGACAACTTGGCACTTTTATGTTTCAAGTGTTGCCAACTGTTCGTGAAAAACGATTGAAACCCATATTTAAAAAAGAAGAAGAAAAAGTGTTGCCGAGTTCAATAAATATTGCTTAAACCACAATTTAAAAATTGTGAAGCCTTGAATCAAATTCAACAAATAGGTACTATAGCAGAGACATTTATACGATTGAAAATGGAACATGGAATGCCTAATCAAGTCTTTAGTGCTAATATTGGCTTTGCGGCTTGGCGGCTTCTAGAAATTATAAAAGAGTTGACCTCTTTTGTTAAAATATTTTTTTTACAATTTTCGTAAGGGTTAAATTTTGATATTCAACTATGCTTAAGAAGTCTGCTCCAGAGTATGATTGATAAACAGTTGTAGACACCCTAAGCATCAAGGTTGTATGGGAAACCCTCGCCTCGTTGCGCAGTACTAAGCAAGAATTCAGACGCTGGAACTATATTTTCACTAGTTTGTCAGAATAAACTTCTTTGTATTAGGACTGTCGATATTTTTTTAATTTCGAATTGTCGATATATCAATATTTTTAAACAAACGGGGTAACTCCGCCAAATTTTAATATAACATGCTTTAAATGGTAATATACTTTAAATATTATTACTAAATTGTTAAAAAGTTAATACATTCATTTAAAACGGTGTAATTCATGGTTGTAATGGTGCGTTGCCAACCTTAGGGCGGGATGTTAGGCCTCAAGCAAAAGTAAGTTTACCGGCTACCTTACCCTCCTAACCGAAACACATAGCGACGTTATGGCGACAGGAATAGGTAAGGCGGTCGTACCAATCTGGGCGAGTCGTTGCGAGAGTCTACCACCTAGTCAGATGTCACGGTGTTAGTGACGGTAAGCCTATGCTCGCCTTTTACGAGATTCCTGGCAGGAAGGCAAATGGTCTATTCTGCAAAGAAGCCCGGACCAACACAGAGAAAAACGTCTTACTACATTAGGCTATATTATGATAAATGTCCTTTCTTATATGATATCGCATTTACTATAGTCAAAATGTTTGTCTCTTTCATCTTGCGTACTACGAAAGATATAAAATTACAATTTGGGCATTTTTAAAGCAAAAGTGAGTAGGCTGCTGACCTCAACATCACTTTCCAATAAGTTTATGAGTCATTATGCTAATCTGTCTACCTATTCTTAATGGAAATCCATTACTTTTCGGCCCGCACATTTTATTTACAAAACTGTCTTTAGCGCCTCCTCTATTGTTAATACAATAACTCTTTATTGTGCACCAAATACAGAGAAATTACAAATACATCAAATAAAACTTAACTTAAGTATAAGATACACACAGGCTGCCTTATCGCCAAGTCAGCGATCTCTTCCAAAAATAAATCATCCTAAAAGCAGAAGCCTGTTTCAGTTATTGGAATTCAGAATAAGCAATAAAATTTTTAATCACAGTGGACGTAGAAAGTGACGCTTTAACATGCTTTTGAAAATATTTATATTTGGAGCTCTTCTGATATCTACGGGAAGAGAATTCCAAAGCCTCATTGCTTGCGAGGTAAAAGAACGGCTATAGTAACAAGTGTTAAAATAATATGAAACCTACATTCGAATTATTCACCTCGTAGGTAGGTTGATTACCTTTTTCAAAACCCTTGTGTAGAACCATCATTCAAAACAAAAAAAATGCTTCACTTGTCACGCTATATCCTACCTATTAAGAGTCATGACGCTACCAGCCTGCGTATGCGACTCGGTCGGTGTCTGTGGTCGGTGGTAACCAGTTTTATGCCTTGTTTAAGTTATAACAATTCGTATTGTAATTTGTTTTACTTTTTTTAAACTATTAGTTTTTCATACATCAAAAGTGTTACAGAATTTGAACTGTTTCTAAAAATTTGGCTGGTGCTTTAGATGTAACCCTGTAAAAGCGCAGGGGTTTGATATATCGAAAAAAATATAGATATTTCAATCGCCGAATAACAAAACTATCATTTCCTTGAAGCGGTTTACATGAAAGGTCATTTCCAGACGGACATACACACACATGTGGAATGAAATAATACTTAATTCTATTTTTAATTTCATTAACGAGTATAACGTGCTAATAATGTTAAACAGCATAAATATTTATAAACATCTTGTACTCTTATTTTCACATTCTACATTTGTCTTCCTTAAACGTGGTGTACTTTTGTATCGATCGCGGTCAGAATTTAATTGACCGACTGGAAGCACTGTGTCAATCACTTTGTTTCATTCTGACACACCTTGTTTGAGAAATCAATACAAATCGACATAATAGGTATTATATCACGTTTACAGTTATTTTTTTTTTCGTTTTAATAAAATCTTTATTCGTGGTTAGAAGTCTGTCACAATGTAAATGTCCACCTAATCTTCATAATTTCATCGAGTTTTCGAAACTGTAATAGTAAACTAAAGAATGGTCTGCGCCAAAAAAGTTTCCGAATTCTATCAAGGTAAAACATTACAAATCATAGTACTCGAGAAGACAAGCTTATTTTAATATATGCATCTTACGTTTAGGACCACGTCTTTGACTAGGTTTCGTTAACCTACTATTGATTGAAGTGTTATCAACTATTTTCAAACTTATTTCCACATTCCGAAATTGACACAACATTATGCAACATACGGTTAAAGTTAATTTCGATTTGATTAATTGGCAAAAAAAATTACATCGTCGAGTTTTGTGGAGTAGATTGTTAATTCGAATACTATCCTCGATTTCCTCAATTATTTTACGGGACCTTATCGCGTTGTACAGGGATGATTCTCTTTGACTATAATGAAAAAATAAAAACTAGGTTAACTAATAAATATGACTATTATCCTAATTTGTACATGATGCAATGAAACGATAAAAAACACTGATTGAATATCCATCACTGTTAATTATTATCAATACCTAATTGTAGTGATATGAACTATTTTCTCACATATTATATTTTTCACGTCCCTTAATTGACACATTTTATCCAAAATATGATCAAACTCAATTTGGACTTAAATAATTTCCAAAAATTTAAATCTCCGAAATGTTCTGAGTAGATTGTGAAGACCATCATACCTAATTTTATACTATTATTAAGAGAATTAAAAAAAGTCGAATTGGTGGACAAATATGATTATTATTCCATTTTGTGCTTAAATTAATGAAAACTATAAAAACACCGCCTAAATGTCTGTGAATGTTAATTACATTGCTTATTACACATTTTTAAGTATTTATACGACGATTTCATGTATTCATTAATTCATTATTTTACCCGCGTCCTTGAACTATATTTTCGTTAGCCAACTTCTGCGATTTCTAACTTAGATTTAATAAGTTTTATAGCAAACGTGAAAAAATTGAGTGGAATAAAAACATTCTCGTCTAAATATGAGCTACAGAACGCTAACATAATTACTTAAACAAAAGAAGTAAAACTACAGGATTATTGTATCGATCGGGTCGATCGTGTGTACTAAGTATTATTTAACAGAAAACAGAAGTCGGCAATTTACACGGACATCGGCCGCCTTTCGGCAGGTGCTAGAAGAAATACCAATCGATGGCAACGGGACTTTTAACATAACGCCACACAGACAAAGAGTTTTCCTGTGTCATGTGTGTGGACGGTTCAAAATAAAGCAAATAATAAGTAAAAAAACTTTATTAGCTTGCAAAAATAGAGTTCATTTTTATAATCTCTAGGCAAAGAATGAAATAACTAGCCGTAAGGACTTGACCCGCAATAAATTGTTGGAAAGAGCATGTTAATGTCAAAGACTTATCATTAACATCGTCATCGTCAATGACCAACTCAAAATGGATAAGTGGACATCAAATAGCTGTCAAATGAAGTGTTTTATATGTGCCATTTCCAGTGACCAACATAAATACAAAAGATATAGCAAACACAAATAACGTCATTGGAGTTTTGGCGCCATCGTGAATGAAGATGGTCGTAATTTTTTCACAATTATTGAATTTAGTGTAAAATATGAGTAAAATTGGTTAATTTAGGTGGGAATTAGTTTGATTTTGTTCAGTGAAAGTGCACTAATGAAATAATCATGAAGAAATTAGTGTATCGTGAATTTCCTCGCTGCCGCCAAACCTCATAAACGAGCTTGTGTAACGAAACCACCGCTTTACTCAAGACCCAGACAAGACTATGTAAATAGTGACTAATGACTTAAATAAATAATTAATATGGAATACACAAATTGAAAATATATAACAAGAAAAAGATTTATTAATACGGAAGACGTGGCTGTATGGACGCAGATCCTTTGCCTATCCCCGACTGGGATAAAATTAAAAAACAACAACAATAACGTCATTTGACAGCTATTTGATGTACACTTTTCCGTACATCAGTACTCAGTCCCCTGGACGTAGGCCACCCCCAGGGTATGCCACAAGTGACAAGAACCGATTTTTCGTTTTCGCCATTCATTTATTACCCATCACCCGTATTGCGTTTACCGAGCTATAGCCTCCATTCGAGGACCCGACAATACGATTCGAGAATACGATCACTTCGACGAATGTGACCAGCCCGCTGCGACTACAGTTTGCTGTATATTTTAACTGTGTCAGTCACCTACTAAGTCTTCAGCCGGATTATCTCGTTCCTGATTTTATTCCTCAACGAGACTCCGAGCACTAAGTACTTTTGTATTTATTTGTTGTTTTTGTATTTATTTATAAGCTACTCAATAACAGTTAAATCAAAATAAATTTCGAATACACAGTTAAAATTTATGTACTTACGTACGTACGTAACTTATTTTGCTTGGACTAACTTAGTTTATTTTATTTGATTGAGTTCTACCCTTTTTGACAGTATTTATTTGTTTCAAAACAAACAGCTGTTTCCTTTATTCGTGAATTTATTTATTTCATTGGCTTGGCTATATTAAGGCCAAACATGCTGTGTTTTAATTTACTATCAATAGGGTAAAATTAATTTATTTCAAAAACGGATTGAAATAGGTCATTTTAATAAAAGGTTAGCTACTCAGTTATGGTTACTTAATACATTTCATGCGAAAATATGATTAAAAAATACTTTCTACGCTCATTACTTGCCAACAAATGAATATTTTTTTCTTTTTCTTTTTTTATTGACTTCCTGGTGTTGTGTACTATCACCAGTTTTAGTGGCTGCTCTTTTATCATATACTCCCTGTATAAGCCATTATTATTTTTCTTCTTCTTATTCATAAACTACATGACCACCTGTCACATACCTTTGGCAGAGGGGAACGTCTGTGAGTGGTGTGCTCATAGATTTAGAATGTACATTTACATCCTAAATCTATGGGTGTGCCCTGTTGGTTTAATATACAAAGATATAGATATACATCTTTTATTAATTATTTTATTGAATTAAACAACATAAACGTGCATTTTGTTAATTAAACAAAATAATAATATGAAGTTAAAGGTCGATTTGTTTGTCGTTGAAAATTGTAAGCATAATTTTTAGCATACATAGAAAGCCGAAGTCTGAACTCAGTGTACTTTAATTATCTAGATAGGTACCCAGCAAAACTGGAAACATATTATCGGACGCGGCTGAGAGCTGTGACTTAAATGATATCTAGATAATGAAAGTAACTGCACGGAGCCTACATTGTATCGCGTTGAACATGCTAGGTGAACAAAGTTATTTATGTAATATAACGATCCTATTAGTTATTTTAGATATCATTGTCATGTTTTTGTAATAAAAAACACAAAAATGTATAAAAACAGAAAAATATATTAAAAAATGATATACAAACAACAAAATTATATAATATTAAGTGCTATGTACGCTGTATATTTGATGCATATCAGATTTAGACCGTATGAACAGTAGATAATGATATAACCGTAGATATGTATGAACAGTATAAATAAATAATTAAACAAAAAAAAATATCTTCACGCCCATATCCCCGAATAGGTAGGCAGAGGCGCAACCAGGGCACCCACGACTAGCCGAAGACACTAAGTCCCACAATGTGATAGGTGGCAAACCTATCGCCAACCGGGCACATTTCCAATCCCGAGCAACATATTTTAGAAAATTGGAAAAACCCAGTTTTTCTTTTTGTTGCCCGATCCGGGATTCGAACCCGGGACCTCATGCAGTCAAGTCCAACAACTGAACCGCTAGACCACAGCGTCGATTAAGCAAAATTAAAATAATTACATAAACTAATAATCGTCATCAGAGTCTTCTGATGAAGCGTTTACTGTGTAATCGTCATCATTTTGTGACATTGTGCAACAATATGATGACGTTTACGGTCTTGATTCTAATATACTAGGGCTTACAATTAACTTTATCCTCTGCATAAAATCTCTGTACATATTTTTGCCCGATTTTTTGGGGCATCTTTCGAAGGCTATTGATCAAAGGATCAAATGTTATAACTAATATGGACAGTAAGTCTCAATTCGTGGCAACACGCGATCACTTGCGTGTGTTGTACTCCCTAAATCTGCGACAAC